>CM064534.1:29360508-29365508 GCA_032716605.1 Paralithodes platypus | reverse complement strand
TTAGATTGTTCTACAAATCCACTACAAAACTATTTTTATTGTACAGCGAGTTCTACCCAAAAATCAATCCGGATAGATATAATTACATAGATAAAACCATGTGGTGCCCACGAATTCTCTTGAGTGGGCTAGAGACTATGGTATCCGAGTGTACAGTCGCGCTAATAAGTGATGACTCGGCACCAAGTATGTGTTGATCAATAATTGGTATCAGCAATATCTAAGCTTCATATCTTTATATTGAATGACATAATACAAACATGTTCCTACACTTACCCATCCTATTCAACATCTGGCAGACATTAATACAACACAGAGCAAGCCAAACGTAATGACAGCTGGGATATGACTTATTAGCGCGACCGTACATAAAGGCAGCATCACACGAGCGCTTTTTCCGGTAATTTGTGTTGAGCAAGTTTGTGTTTATTTGTAATATGTTGATGTTCTTTGGCATTTGTAATATGTTGATGTTCTTTGGCATTGGAATCGGAAACTAGATTGAAGGTAGATTACTGTATATTATAGGTAGTTTAATTATTACGGAACTTGTAATTTTAAGCTGCCATACTATAAATGCCAGTCAAAATTGCTGGAAAAATTGCCCATGTGACACTGCCTTAAGGGAGCCCACCTCGCTTTGTTTTATCTTTCTCTCCCTCTCTCTTTGGCTTGTATCCATTTGGCCCCATTCACCCTACTGTTTTAAGACGTTTATCCCCATCCAGGTGTCAATACTTTCCTGGCGAGCGGTAGCAAGCCAGCATATATATATTTTGTTTTGACAGCAAGCTAAATTTGTACATTTTTCGATAGAAACATTTCTCCGGCGAAGCCGGATTTCTCCATACCAATGCTGGCTCGCTATCGTTCGCCAGGAAGAAATCGACACCTGGATGGGGATACACGTCTTAAAACAGTTGGCTGAATGGGGCCGAATGGATACAAGCCAGGGAAAGAGAGAAAAAGAGAGAAAGATATAAAAAGCCGGTGACCCCCCTTAATTAACCAGGTAAGTGAAGTAAACATTCAGCCAAAAGTTCGTGTTAAGCGAGTTCCTGAATTGGTTCGATAAATAGGGAGAATATAAAGGTTGTGTGACGTCACCTGAACACACACACATTAACACACACGCGCGCGCGCGCACACACACACACACACACGCATTAACACACATGTACACGCACACACACACGCACACTACGCACATTTACATACACACACTTACGCACGCACATTAACACACCCACACTCACACACACACACATAGACACACACACACATACACATACACATTAACACACACACACACACACACACACACACATATACACACACACACACGGACACGCCTTTTTTCCTCCACCGGTAAAATTTTGTCAAAAAATAGTTGTCCAGAGTTAGGTCTGCCGTGTAAATTGATGAGTTTTATATGCAGACTTGCTCAAAGACTAAATGTGTGTGTGTGTATGTATGTGTGGGCTATAGAGTGTGTGTATATTTGCTTAGTGACTACATGTGTGTGTGTACGTGAGAGTGTGGGTGTGGGTGTGTGTAGGTGTATGTGCTTGTGTGTGCTAAAGATTGTGTGTATATTTGCTTAGAGACTACATGTGTGTGTGTGTGTGTGTGTGTGTGTGTGTGTGCGCGTGTGAGTGTGGGTGTGGGTGGGTGTTTGTGTGTGCTAAAGATTGTGTGTATATTTGCTTAGTGACTACATGTGTGTGTGTGTGTGTGTGCGTGCGTGTGAGTGTGGGTGTGGGTATGTGCTTGTGTGTGCTAAAGATTGTGTGTATATTTGCTTAGTGACTACATGTGTGTGTGTGTGTGCGTGTGGGTGTGGGTGGGTGTTTGTGTGTGCTAAAGATTGTGTGTATATTTGCTTAGTGACTACATGTGTGTGTCTGTGCGTATGAGTGTGGGCGTGGGTGTGTGTAGGTGTGTCTGTGTGTATGTGTCTGTATTTGTGAGTGATAAAGAGTAGGCATATATTTGTTCGATGACTATATGTGTGTGTGTGTGAGCGTATAATTGTTTAGTGACTGTTTGTGTATATGTGTGTGTGTTTGTGTGTGCTAAAGAGTATGTGTATAATTGATCGATGACTACCTTTGTGTGTGTGTGTGAGAAAGAGTGTTGTGTGCTGAAGAGTGTAGTTGCTTTATTACTACATGTGTGCGTGTGAGTGTATGTATGTGTGGGCTATAGAGTGTGCGTATATTTGCTCGATAACTACATGTGTGTGTGTGTGTGTATGTTTGTTTATGTGTGCTAAAGAGTGTGTGTATATTTGCTCCATGACTACATGTGTGCGTGTGTGTATGTGTGGGCTATAGAGTGTGTGTATATTTGCTCCATGACTGCATGTGTGCGTGTGTGTATGTGTGGGCTATAGAGTGTGTGTATATTTGCTCAGTGACTACATGTGTGCTTGTGTTTGTATGAGATATAGTGTGTGTATATTTGCTCAGTGACTACATGTGTGCGTGTGTTTGTATGAGATATAGTGTGCGTATATTTGCTCAGTGACTACATGTGTGTGTGTGTTTGTATGAGATATAGTGTGCGTATATTTGCTGAGTGACTACATGTGTGCGTGTGTTTGTATGAGATATAGTGTGCGTATATTTGCTCAGTGACTAAATGTGTGCGTGTGTGTATTTGTGTGTGCTGTAATGACTGGATTGTGGCAAAGTATCTGTAACTAAATTAGATGCGCAAATGTGCTTGAGCTATCATGCCAAGCGGAGTACTTCTCTTGGTGTAGTGGCTAGAGCGCTCGCCTCCCACGTGGCGGGCCCGAGACCGAATCTCGGCCGGACTGCGCCGAAAATATTTGGGCGAATTTCCGCATCAGATGCAGTTCGGATGTGATTGTAAAAATTGTAAATTGTAATTGTGAGTCATTGTAAAGTCGGCATAAATAGTATGGTGCCGTTTCGAGGCACATTTCTGTGCGTGTGTGTATTTGTGTGTGTGTATGACTATGTGTACGTGGTAATTTTACAGCTTGTGTGTTTCATGTGCGTGTACATGCTAGGACCTTAACCGTGGCCTTAAAGGGAGGTTTGTGTTTTGGGGGACCTCCTTTTCCCTCATGTTTAGCCCCAGTAGTTTGGCGGTTTTAAGACCTTTTGTGCCATTTAGCTGTCGATATTTTCCTGGCGAGCGATAGCGAGCCTATAAATTGTTGTTCGATTTATTTATCATTATTTTGTTTCCTCCGTAGGCCTCCATCGAACTTATAAGAACATCCCCAAGATGGGGGCTCCCTTCTAGATATATTTGAAAAATGTTCGGTAGGAAATTGTCCTGGCCGAAAGCCAATCCCTCGGTACTTACAGGCTCGCTATCGCTCGCCAGGAAAATAATTGTACACCTAAATGACACACAGTCTAAATATAATAACAAAGAAATGGGCCGAAAGGTCTTAAAATTGCCAAACTAATGGGCAAAAAGGCTCAAAATATGAAAACCTAATGGGGCTAAACATGAGGGAGAAGAGGCTGACCCCCCCCCCCCCCTTAACCTATTTATATAGAAATCTTATTTCATTCTCCTAAGTTTACCTTCTCTCTCTCTTTTTCTTTCTTTCCGTCTCACTCACTCACACTGATGTAAGTAACTCACAAGATACCGTAATTTTTGGCGACTTTAATTTACCTGTGACCAAGTGGGGCGATACTCTTACTTCACACTCTGGACATGACTTGTATACGAACTTGCAAGAGAGTTCGCTTTATCAATTTGTTCGAACGCCAACCCGTGGTAATAACGTTCTTGACATTGTACTTGCAACAAAAGAAGAATTAATAGAGAATTTGAATGTTGGTGATGAATTCAGTAACAGCGACCATCGTACGATAACTTTCACTTTAAAGTTTACTAGTAACGAACCAAATAGTAGCATCGAAAAAGTCCCTAATTTCAAGAAAGCAAACTTCCATAAACTTAGAACTATGTTTAAAGAAAACTGACTGGAGCTTTTTAATTCACAATAACGACATAAATACATCTTGGAAGTTATTCGAAGCCACTTACCTAAAAGCAGTGCAAGACTGCATACCATCGAAAATACGGCGTCCAAGCCATAATAATAAGCCCAAATGGTGGAATAAAGATATTTCAAACTGCCTGCTTGCTAAAAAATTTGCTAATGATAGATTAAAATCCTCACAAAATGACGAAGAACGGCTGAATTGTTAGAGCTACGACGCAAAGCCAAAAAGTTAATTAAGCAAAGTAAAAAGACCTTAGAGTTACATATTGCGAATCAAAGTAAAACAAACCCGAAAGAATTCTATAGTTATATCAGAAAGAAAAAAGTAGTTACTTCAACTGTTGGACCGTTAGTCCATGAAAATGGAGAATACACCAAAGACGAAGTACAAATGAGTAATGCCCTCAATACCTTCTTTGCATCAGTTTTTACAACAGAAGACCTCAGTGATATCCCTACACCATCGCCGATTCAGATTGATAATTCAGATGTTCTAAGCAATATCACCGTTACAGAGAGGGAAGTATTGAATTGTTTAGATAAACTCAAGGTAAATAAAACGCCTGGACCTGATACAATCTCGCCTAGAGTTCTAAAGGAAGCTAAGGATGAGCTCTCCAAACCACTGACATTACTATTCAATAAATCCTTGCAGTCTGGAACTATGCACGATCAGTGGAAGCTAGCCAACGTAACACCGATATTAAAAAAGGCAGCAAATCCCTACCCAGTAACTATCGTCCAATTCAGCTTAAAACCTCAGTGTATGTTAAAATGCTATAAACGGTCATACGAGACCGACTCGTAAAATCATTTCGAGGACAAAAAATTAAACCATACTTAAAGATACTCAACACGGCTTTCGTAAAAAACGTTCCTGTTTAACAAACATCTTAGACTTCTTCCACGATATCCTCAACCTCTCCCCCCACGAGCCGCAGAGAGTAAAGCTTTAAGTAAAGGATATGGTATATATACCTTGATTTTCAAAAGGCCGTGA
>CM064534.1:27924754-28069062 GCA_032716605.1 Paralithodes platypus | reverse complement strand
CATCCTTCCACCTCCCTCTCCCTCTCTGTCCCTCCACCTCGCTCTCGTACACCCTCTTAGTCATTCTCTCGCTTTCCATACGTTCCATATGGCCGAACCATCTCAAGTTGTTCCCATTCACACTTTTCAGCACATCTACCTCCACACCACACCTCCTTCTTACTTCCTCATTAGTATATCTATTCCTCCATGAAACTCCGCACGCACTTTTTAAGTAATTAATTTCCACTGCTCTCACTCTTGATCTGAGTCTCTTCTCAAACGTCCATGCTTCGCTTCCGTAAGTCAGTGTCGGGATTACCACACTGTCATGCAAGGACTTCTTCACTTCCATACTGACCACCCTATTTCTTGTTACCGGTACTGCTTTCAACGTTCCTACAACCCTCTTCCCCTGTTGTACCCTCCCACAATTCTTCATCCATAGTCCCATCTTTACTCAACACACTACCCAGATACTTAAGAGTTGACGATCTCCATAGCCTGACCGTTCAGCTTCACCTCACACTCTGTGACTTCACCCCTTTCGAAGACCATAACCTTGCTCTTCTCCGCATTTACCTTCAAAGGGGAGGTGTGGCAGAGTGGTCTTGCCACTGGGCTGGTAATCCAATGGACCCGGGTTCGAATCCCAATATGTCAATGGGACGATATTATTGGGTTGGAATTTGTGCTGTACCTAGTTTCAGTGCATTACCACAGGACACCGAAATGCCAAAACAAAAATACCCTCATTGTTCCCTGATTAAATAGCACTGTATGAATATTTCCATATTCAAAATATGCTACAGGGGGACAATGCCTAGTGGGGGACAATGCTCAATAGGTGGCGTTCTGAGAGTGAGGGTCCGAGCCTGGGGAGTGAGACTGTGAGGCGCAGGGGCGAAGCAGCTTCAGAGATGGAGTTGGGTTCGAGCTGTGAGTGAGTGCTTCGCATGTCACACTCCCTAGACTGGAACAAGACCTCACGGGCCTCACCGTGTTCAGCGGTAGAGTGCCCGAGAGGGAGTAGTTGGAATATAGAAAAAAAGAAAAAAAAATCTGTTTTTCGCACACTGTTCCAAACTCATTTACCAGACCCTGCAACTCCCATTCATTATCACTCATCAGAACTGTATCATCCGCAAACAACAGTATAGGTAGCTTCCACTCATTTCCCTCCCTTTACAGCGATACACCAACAACCACTGCTCTTGATAGTATTTCTTTCATGACTCTATCCATATATAAAGTAAACAACCACGGGGACATCACACACCCCTGTATATTTTTCGATAGAAAAATGTCCCGGCCAATGGTGGGTTCCTCATAAATTACAGGCTCGCTGTCGCTACCCAGGAAAAAATAGACATCTAAATGACACGAACAGTCTAAATATTGACATAGAATTGGTGCGAAAGATCTTAAAATCGCCAAACTAATGGGCCGAACGTCTTAAAATCTCATAACTAATGGGGTTAAACATGAGGGAGAATGGGGATCAGGAGAACTACCCAACTCCCCTTAAACTAATTCCCCTGTAGTAACACAAAATAAACTAACAAAAGGCATCCATTGGTTTACTAATGTCGGTTTTTGCGTTTCTAATATTTATACTTATAAATAGCCGTGGCATAGTCAGTAAAGCTTCGGCTGCAGATCAAAGGGTCGGCGAATCAAGGGCGTACTGTCAAAATGTTATTGGTAGATGTCAAGCCCAGACAAGTTGACCTAGCAATTCGTGACAAACAACGCCTAATCTTCATGGCCAACCCTTCTCGGGAATTACCGGTGTCGTTTGGAGAAAAAAAAACAAAAAAAAACGCGACAACCATATTTAAAAGTAGCCCAGGACCAGGTGGACATGTTACCGACTGTACAGTGGCGCTAATAAGTTATGTCTCAGCTGTCATTACGTTTGGCTCGCTCTGTGCTGTATTAATGTCTGTCAGATGTTTAATAGGGTGGGTAGGCTAAGTGTAGGAACATTTTATATCTCACTCGAAACGATAAGGTCATGCTTAGATAGTGTTGATACCAATTAGGCCCCTATTGATCGAAATATATATGGTACCGGTACCGCGACATTACTTATTAGGCCGACTATACCTAATCATTAACGTTACTATACCCTATTCGTAATAGATAGGCCAGAAATAGAAACTACTAAACTGCATATCTCGTAAGGACTTACAGTACCGGTAATCGAGCTAATGTTTCATCCAATTGGGAAGAGTCAGCCGGGGATTACGTGTGGAAATTCACAGTTCAGTTTCTCTAGCTCTTTTTGAGTTACAGAGGTTAGAGGTATATATATCTGGCCTACTTATAATTAACAGACTATTATTACGTCCTGGGATATATAAACACTGGGCTCTTTCTATTGGACTAGGTATGCGGCAACAACGGAAAACGCTAGATCCAGCCCTTATCTATAAACCCAGGCAACAAACCACCCTAAACCGTCAAGAGTCCCTGGACAACGAGGTATCCTATGACTCAGTTACAGGGTGCACGCACTATAGACTGCTGATAGTCAAGCAGGCTATATAAAAGATCACACAATTAAGTTGACTTAAAGCTTCAAGGAAAAGATAGATAATGGAATTAAATTGCAGAAACAATTTAATAACAAACTAGAAGAAAGTACATTTAACATTACGTTAATTAATACAACTAATCACCCCTGCGTGAAAGAAGGTGAAAGCAAACAGTCCTCAAAACATCGTACAGGTAGACAAGATGCGGGTTTCTAAACTGCATGCGGCTACTGTAGGGTCTGATGCTTAGCAAAGAAAGTACGTTGCGGATTTAGAGAACTCTTAACTCATAAGCAGAAATAAATACTAGTGATAGGACATACAGAGTATAATGGCATAGGTATAATTAAATAAAGGCAGCAACTCGCAACATAACCACATACAGGTGTGCTTCTCACTCTTAGTCAGGCAAGCCTGCTCGGACAGAGTCTCTAAGCCACACCCTGACTCACAATGCTCACAAAAACGGTAAACTGTGGCACAATAACAAGCGTACAGAGATAATAAACCCCTAGCTGTTAATCTGCCAGGTGGCAGAGGTCTAGCCGGAAGGATATAGGCTTCGGATACCCGAGCTGAGCCACCTGCTCTAGCCTTGGGACGTTCCCAGGTCTATGCACCAAATTACTCTAATTGAAAGGGTGCTCTCTTGAGAGACTCAGATCGCAAGTATCTGACTCTCTCCTGGCGACCCTAAAACAAAAGCAAGACGTGCTAGTGCAGTGCTGAGTGGACTAGGCAATGGCCCTCACACAACACAACGCTAGACACACAGGGACACAGACAAGAAAATGCCCCCAGACTCCCACGGGTATCCTAGTAAAGTCGTGCGGGTCCATGGGACTCGCACCAGCAGACTTTACTTAAAGGATCGCAAAAAGCCTCCTCTCCGGTCTAGCCCCTGCTAACCTTACACAAGAACACACTAGCAAGCATGAAACCACCAAATATGAGACAACAAAAAAGCTTCCTAGGTCTCATTAACAATTACATCCCTGCATAAGGCCCAAAATCCTATCTAGTTATCTGAGAGCTCCTCGTTAATACAATAATAGATATAAGGTCTATCAAGGGGATGGGATAATTAAATAGATTGGTGAAGTAGTGGAAAGAAGGTATACAAAGTAAGAGAGAACGTTTCTAAGTGGGGTTGAGAGGGATAGATATCAAGGGGGTCCGAAGGGTACGACAATGAGGTGAGCTCTGAGTCTTGAATCTGTCTGGACCCCCCCCCCTAGGCATGCAGAATACATCCCAGGCTTGGCAACACTCAACACAGTTGCCTGGTCAAAATCATCTACCCCGTGCGTGAGTCGAAACTAAGCCTAACGTTGCAATCAAATGCATGTGGCAGTGCTTCAGGCTCGTCCCAAGCTGGTCTCTCCGCGCGAAGCAACGTCCCAAGCCGGTCTCTCTCTCCCGCTCGTCTCTTCCCGCTCTCACTAGACATACATCTTATATATTATAATGAAACAATCAACTATCGAGAATAAAATATACTAAGATGCGTTGGTTAAGAATAAGGGCAGCTTCAAGCTGTGAAACAACATAAGAATATCCCAGACATTAGTTACATTGTCGTAGGATATATACTAAGGGAAAGCCTGCCGGCCGGCTACCACCAGCCGGTTTCTAAACGGCTGGGCAGCCGACGCGCGCGCATGCCCGCACGTGGTTACTATGCAGAAGCATCACACCTCCCCTAAGATATAAGACCCTTGACTAAGTTCTTCATATCTAACAGAAAGCTTCTCATAGTACCACACACTGTTGCG
The DNA here is from genome assembly GCA_032716605.1 of Paralithodes platypus. Classification (NCBI taxonomy): domain Eukaryota; kingdom Metazoa; phylum Arthropoda; class Malacostraca; order Decapoda; family Lithodidae; genus Paralithodes; species Paralithodes platypus. The sequence continues at coordinate 28,064,768 of CM064534.1, read as the reverse complement.
ACACATGGCACTATATATACAAAAAAAATAAAGACTGTTGCGCTCCACCGAGCAAGTTGAGTTAGCGACAATAAGCGAAAAACATTCAACTTTGATACTGCTACAACATTTTATACAAAATTCTACACGTTATAAAAAATAAAGAGTTTTCATAAGGTTTTTGCTTTTTTAATTTGTTTTTTTCGGCTGAACTACAGTGACAGCCTATTATCCTCCACACTCAACCCTCAATCCTGTGGCAGTCTAACCAACATCATCCACCCTTGATAGACAATCCGCTATCACGTTATCAGAACCGGCAATATGGCGTATGTCCAGATTATACTCCTGAAGCATGAGTGACCACCTGGTCAGCCTCATATTCCGGTTATGAAACTGATTCAAGAATTTCAGAGGGTGATGATCGGTATAAACTACTACGACTGGTCCGAAAGCAGGAACATATACATCGAAGTGCCTGAGCGCCAGCACTATCGCCAGGAGTTCTTTTTCAATTACAGAGTAATTCCTTTGTGCACTATTGAATTTTTTACTGTAAAAACTCACTGGATGTTCGATACCTTCATCATCTGTCTGTAACAAGACAGCCCCAGCCCCTACGCCACTGGCATCAGTCGCCAGCTGAAAAGGTCTGCTGAAGTCCGGGGCCCTGAGTATGGGGTGGGTACATAACAAGTGTTTTACCAAGGAAAACGCCTCTGCACACTCAGGAGACCACCGGAACTTCTTGTCCTTAGATAATAAGTCAGTTAAAGGTGCAAGTACAGTCGAATAGCCTTTGATGAAGCGGCGATAATAGCCTATCATACCTAGAAACCGCATGATTTGTTTCTTAGTTGTAGGCTGGGGAACCTGATCGATGGCTTTGATCTTTGTCTGTGGAGGGCACACCTGACCCATCCCCACCTCGAACCCCAGGTACAAAACTGTGGCTTTGACAAAATCGCACTTACCCAGGTTTACCACCAAACCTGCTTCATTCAGTTTATTAAAAAGCTGTCCGATGTGAGCACAGTGACTGTTAAAATCATCGTCGTATATTATGACATCATCTAGGTACACCGTATAGTTGGGAATGTCGGCTACAATGTCGTTCATTAATGTCTGAAACGTTGCAGGGGCATTTTTCAGCCCGTATGGCATAACATGGCAACGATATGTGGCACCGTCCACCACCAACCCACACACCTCTCGCGCTCGCTCAGACAAGGGCACTTGCCAATATCCCTTAACAAGGTCTATCTTAGTGAGGAACTTGGCTTTTCCTATCTTATCCACACTGTCATCCATGCGAGGGAGAGGGTAGGCATTTGTGGGGGTTAAACCATTCAACCTGCGGAAATCTATACAAAACCGCACCTTGCCATCTGGTTTGGGCTGCAGTGTGACTGGGGAAGTCCACCTTACTGCTCCCTCAGAAATCAGCCCACGTTTCAGCATATAATCCAGCTCTTCCCTAAGTGCTGGTAATTTAATAGGGGGAACACGGTATGGCACTGATTTAAAGGGCGGGTGGTCCCCAACATCGACATCGTGCACCGCTTGAGTAGTGAGGCCAGGATGCTCCGCGAAAACAGCTGGGTTTGAATCAAACAAGTGCTGCACAGCTACACGTTGTTGCTCAGGCAGGTGCAATATCAACTCGTGAGCCACTTGTCTAGAATTCCCCGCCCACTGATCCGCGGAAACATGACAATCCCAATTATCCTCCCCCGCAGCTTGACTGTCCCTTCCTCCTTCTCCACCACGATCGCTGTAGATCAACACCGGGACAGTGAGAGGCTCGGAGGGGCGCCTCACATACTCTTTCATCAGATTTACATCGCAAAGTTGGTTCTTTTTCTTACGATCAGGAGTAGCTACTAAATAGTCTAGATCAGAAACCTTCCTTACAACCCGATACGGACCAGAATACTTGGCAGACAAGGGGTGCCCCACCAGAGGCAGTAGTATCAGTACCTCCTGATCTACTTCAAACTCCCTCAGCTTCACCTTCTGGTCGTATCTGTCCTTCATCTGAGCTTGTGAACTCTTAAGGTTCCGACCTGCTACCTCCAGGCTCTTTAGCATTCTCCCACGGCTTTCAACAACATACTTTAGAAGCGAGCATGGCTTTGTGACTCCCTCCCAGATCTCCTTGACTATGTGGAGGGGCCCCCTGACCCTGTGTCCAAAAACCAACTCGTTCGGGCTAAATCCCAAGCTCTCCCCAGGTACTTCTCTCGCAGCAAATAAAACGTATGGGAGACCTAGATCCCAGTCCTTCCCATTGTCCATGCAATAACACCGCAACATACTCTTGAGAGTCTAGTGCCACCTTTCCAAAACTCCCTGACTCTCGGGATGGTAGGCAGATGACACCACAGACACTATCCCATGTTGCTGCATGGTCTGCTTAAACAGAGCACAAGTAAAATTGGATCCCTGATCAGACTGGATCTCCTGAGGGTAGCCATAACGAGAGAAATAGACAAGTAGGTTTTTGACAACAGTCTTAGCCATCCCGTTGTGCATGGGGTAAGCATCTGGATACCGTGTTGCTACATCCATTACAGTTAGTAAAAATTTATTGCCGGCACTAGTGGGGGGCAATGGGCCAACCATATCGATAACTACTTTGCTGAAGGGCGGCCCAATGACAGGGATGGGTTGTAACGGGGCTCTCGGGATGACCTGATTGGGTTTCCCAACAACTTGACAAGTGTGACACTGTGACACCCATGACACGACACTCGCCTTTAACCCAGGCCACCAGAAAAGCTTGCTCAGAGCTGCCTCCGTCTTACGTGCCCCCTGGTGCCCTGCCAAAGGCACATCATGAGCTAATCTCAATAAGCTCTCACGCCACACCCTCGGTACTACTAACTGGTCCACTAATCCTGACCCGCCATCCCACTTTTTCTTGGGATCCTGATGTCTCCGATACAAGACCCCCTCGGACAAGAAAAGATCACCAGGCTGCGCATCCCCATCGCTGTCCAGTTCGACAGCACCATTACCACACGCCCTGACTTCAGGATCTTCCAGCTGCAAGGAACATATATCAGCAGGTGCGAGATTATCCAGGTTCATCTTAAATAATTTATTTCCACCTCCAATGTCCCGCTGAGCCATCCTTTCCTCACGCTGCGCATAACGATGCTGTCGCAGAGTCTCTTCCTGCCCTGCACCTGCACTAGCGGTGACAGGCCCCGGGACCTCTCCAGACTCTAACATAGGTGCCAATAATGAGTCACCAAGAAACACTGCCGGCTCAAAACTCTCCAATTGACCAACACTTCCCGTTTTCTTGTGACCTTTCCTCCGCGGTTTGATAGACTGAGGTGGTGGCTGCAAGGCTCCGGATGTCTGAGAATGCGTCACAACACAAGCCATGGTTTGTACGCTACACTTCTCAACCCACTCCTGTTCGTCCCTACTAACGTCGGCCGGCTTCTCGGCAACGACCAAGGGTGAAACCTTAGAAGCAGGCACCGCAAAGTCGTTGCCGAGGAGGAGGTCGACGCCCCCAACAGGCAAGTTCTCTACAATTCCTACATCCAGCTCCTTCGCCACACCACCCACCTCCAGCTCCATCCGCACCAGCGGGTAGGACTTCGTAGCATTGATCCCCTGAACTACCACCACCCGAGCAGCGTTAATCGGTCTACCAGTAAAGTTCTTTAACAAGGTCTGAGAAGCCCCTGTATCACGCAATAGCTTAACTCCTCGCCTTTCGCCAGCCCACCTCACAAAACCATGCCCTCTATGACCCCCAAAGACGTCGCGGACAGGGTTCGAGCCTTCCGAACTCTTGAACACAGGCTGTGTCCCAACCTCTGACGAACTACCCTTGGCAAACTCAGAAGATATAGGCGACACCCCTATGCTGCGGGCCAATGACACAACCTTGTTTGGTGGCTTGTTCGGACAAGCATTTGCAAAGTGACCCTCCTTGTGACATGCGAAGCACTCTTTACTCTTTGGTTTCCCTTGGGAGTGGGAGGTACCATTAGACTTCTTATACGGGACGGTATTTGGTTTATGTTCAGTTTTATTGTCAGTGCTAGATGGTTTTGTGTATTTATGTGTATCAAAATTCTTGGGAGGGGGAGGGGTACGATCCTTTGCACCCGACTCACTCCTAGCTGCTGCTCTGCACCCTTGAATTAATAACAGTCGGCGGTTAGCCATTTCTGCTGCCTCCTGGAGAGTTCTAGGATTTTTTTCCTTTATATTTAATGTTAAGTCCCCGCTAGTGCACTTAAAGAACTGCTCCAAGAGAACCAGCTCACTCAACTCCTCAAAAGTAGCTGCCCTCTCAGAACGCAGCCAATGTTGTAGTGCATCAGACAAGTCCCGGGCGTGTTCTAGGAAGGTACTATCCTTGCCCTTAGTAACACCCCGAAACTTCAAGCGGTAAGTTTCTGGTTGTAACTCATAGGCCCGTAGCACAGCCTTCTTTAGCTCATCATAAACTACACAGGACTCTAAAGGTAGTGCATCATACGCTTTTAGCCCCTTTCCTAGGAGTCTTGATGAAACTAATGCTGCCCACTTTTCCTGAGGCCACTGGTGTTCCTGACACTTCTTCTCAAATCGCATAAAAAACTCAGCCACACATAATTCATCGAACACAGGAACTAGTTTAAGCAGGCGCGACAATGATTGGTCCCGATGTCTGTTACCTCCCCCAATATTTCGCCCTGTTACCTCCACTCGAGATCTCTCCAGCTCCCTGTCAGCCCGATACCTAGTAGACTCTGCCTGCAGTTCAGCCTCTCGTATAGCTGTTCTCTCTGCAGCCTCAGCCTGCACACTAACCTGTCTTTCGGCGGCCTCAACCTTGGCCATCTCAAGCCGAAACAACAAATCTGGAGTCAACCCTTGAGGAGGGGAAGGTGCATTTAATGGAGAGGGTCCCTGTGATTGAATTCCACGCTGCCATTGACCATCAACTTGGGGGTATGTACTAAATTCAGGCACCCTGACGTTTGATATGGGGGTAGAGTGGAGGGGGGGCTGGGGACCAGGGCCCCCAGTCGCCTCTCCACCCAGGTCTCTCCCTTCTAAACCCAATATCAAAGTCCTCAGCTGATCTTTCCTCATGCCACTTAAACCCTGGTGACCCTGAAGACCTGCCACACACTTTAAGCCATACTTATTCAGCTTCAACACCCTGGCAGCGGTAAGGGGCACCTCTAAAAATCTTCTAGCACCCTTCTCGCTATCGACTAGCCACTCCACAGGTCTTTCTCCCTCCGAGCCCGTATTGTGACCTGACCCATCACAGTGTTCTGCGGTATTAGACATGTTTGTGTACTGCAGTAATTATCACGGTTATAGAATGTGCCTTATCTCCTATGCAAGTATGTATATACTAATGTTATTTAAAGTCTTTAATGTGTTATATTGGTTGCTCCAAAAAAAAAACTCTATGTCCACTGTATTCCTCTAATCATAAGGAATCTCAAAACAAATGACCACTATATTCCTCTGTTCAGTAAATCCTATGCAAGGTCACCATTTGTTACGTCCTGGGATATATAAACACTGGGCTCTTTCTATTGGACTAGGTATGCAGCAACAAGCAACAACGGAAAACGCTAGATCCAACCCTTATCTATAAACCCAGGCAACAAACCACCCTAATCCGTTAAGAGTCCTGCCTGGACAACGAGGTATCCTATGACTCGGTTACAGGGTGCACGCACTATAGACTGCTGATAGTCAAGCAGGCTATATAAAAGATCACACAATTAAGTTGACTTAAAGCTTCAAGGAAAAGATAGATAACGGAATTAAATTGCAGAAACAATTTAATAACAAACTAGAAGAAAGTACATTTAACATTACGTTAATTAATACAACTAATCACCCCTGCGTGAAAGAAGGTGAAAGCAAACAGTCCTCAAAATATCGTACAGGTAGACAAGATGCGGGTTTCTAAACTGCATGCGGCTACTGTAGGATCTGATGCTTAGCAAAGAAAGTACGTTACGGATTTAGAGAACTCTTAACTCATAAGCAGGAATAAATACTAGTGATAGGACATACAGTGTATAATGGCATAGGTATAATTAAATAAAGGCAGCAACTCGCAACATAACCACATACAGGTGTGCTTCTCACTCTTAGTCAGGCAAGCCTGCTCGGACAGAGTCTCTAAGCCACACCCTGACTCACAATGCTCACAAAAACGGTAAACTGTGGCACAATAACAAGCATACAGAGATAATAAACCCCTAGCTGTTAATCTGCCAGGTGGCAGAGGTCTAGCCGGAAGGATATAGGCTTCGGATACCCGAGCTGAGCCACCTGCTCTAGCCTAGGGACGTTCCCAGGTCTGTGCGCCAAATTACTCTAATTGAAAGGGTGCTCTCTTGAGAGACTCAGATCGCAAGTATCCGACTCTCTCCTGGCGACCCTAAAACAAAAGCAAGACGTGCTAGCGCAGTGCTGAGTGGACTAGGCAATGGCCCTCACACAACACAACGCTAGACACACAGGGACACAGACAAGAAAATGCCCCCAGACTCCCACGGGTATCCTAGTAAAGTCGTGCGGGTCCACGGGACTCTCACCAGCAGACTTTACTTAAAGGATCGCAAAAAGCCTCCTCTCCGGTCTAGCCCCTGCTAACCTGACACTAGAACACACTATCAAGCATGAAACCACCAAATATTAGACAACAAAAAAGCTTCCTAGGTCTCATTAACAATTACATCCCTGCATAAGGCCCAAAATCCTATCTAGTTATCTGAGAGCTCGTCGTTAATACAATAATAGATATAAGGTCTATCAAGGGGATGGGATAATTAAATAGATTGGTGAAGTAGTGGAAAGAAGGTATACAAAGTAAGAGAGAACATTTCTAAGTGGGGTTGAGAGGGATAGATATCAAGGGGTTCCGAAGGGTACGACAATGAGGTGAGCTCTGAGTCTTGAATCTGTCTGGACCCCCCCCCTAGGCATGCAGAATACATCCCAGGCTTGGTAACACTCAACACAGTTGCCTGGTCAAAATCCTCTACCCCGTGCGTGAGTCGAAACTAAGCCTAACGTTGCAATCAAATGCATGTGGCAGCGCTTCAGGCTCATCCCAAGCTGGTCTCTCCGCGCGAAGCAACGTCCCAAGCCGGTCTCTCTCTCCCGCTCGTCTCTTCCCGCTCTCACTAGACTTACATCTTATATGTTATAATGAAACCATCAACTATCGAGAATAAAATATACTAAGATGCGTTGGTTAAGAATAAGGGCAGCTTCAAGCTGTGAAACAACATAAGAATATCCCAGACATTAGTTACATTGTCAAAGGATATATACTAAGGGAAAGCCTGCCGGCCGGTTTCTAACAGACTATAGTTACGGTATTTATTGCCCTTTGAGTTACAGAGGTTAGAGTTATATATATCTGGCCTACTTATAATTAATAGACTATAGTTACGGTATTTATTGTCCTTTTTTTGTAATTTAGAGACATTGGATAATTCAGTTAAGGGTTATTTTTATTTGTTATTGCTTTCTGTATATATATAGTAAAACTCGCTAGGAAAATTGAAACAATGGAACACCAAGCTTTCGTCTATTCTCTCAAGACATCTTCAGGGAATACAAGAAAACAGAGGGGGAGTGAGGCTTAAATTTAAACCTCACTCTCCCCCTGTTTTCTTGTATTACCCTGAAGATGTCTTGAGAGAATAGACGAAAGCTTGGTGTTCCATTGTTTCAATTTTCCTAGCGAGTTTTACTACCGTACATAATTTGATCACACGTATTTGTGATTTTACCTCCATATAAATATATATGCTGTATACAGTATACAGTATATATATATATATATATATATATATATATATATATATATATATATATATATATATATATATATATATATATATACGTATATATATATATATATATATATATATATATATATATATATAATTATATATATATATATATATAGGCCTATACTGTATATTTATGTATCAATTTCTTTTTTAGTTTGCTGTCTAGATCTACATCAGACTTTACAAAATTCCCTCAAATCTCCCCTTCGAGATAACTTTGTGATTGTGTAAATTTTCAGGTAGAAAAGTGCCCCTCTTAAACTGCAGGCTCGCTATTACTCGCCAAGAAAAATTCGACACCTAAATGGCATGAAAGGTCTTGAAATTGGCAACACATGGGGTGAAAGGCCTGACAATGACTAAACTAATGGGGCGAATGTCGTACCGTACGGTACTAAACGATTTTATTCAGATTAGGAAGGGTATAGGGAAGTCAGAGTTAAGATAAGCACAGCACAGCCTAAGATAATGTTTACCCCCCCCCCCTCCTCTCACACACACACACACACACACACACACACACACACGTGTGCGCGCGCGCACTCTCTCCTAGCTTTACGTTTAGAGTGTTTAGACATTTGTGTGTCGTAACTCAGGTTTGAATCCCGGTGGATCACATGCTTTCATTAATTTCATTGGAGGTCTTTGGTGTTGGATTTAAATGAATACAAATATATTACTTTATTATGAGATGCACTACCAGTAATCTAGGTTACAAGAAAGTAAGATATGCAAATGTTATAGGCCTATAAGATCATCGGGTATATTATCCCCTTCCGTACCGGCGACATCTTATTAATTTTATTCTAGCTTTATTTAGAAGATTTTGTGCAGCTTAAGAAAGATCTGTAGTAGTAAAAGAAGTTACGTGAGATAGTTCGAAGCTTGTTAATTGCTGGAGACCCTTTTAAAACTAAATATAATCGTCTAAAAATAACCAAACTAAAGTACGGTACAACAGACGTGGCCGCAACAGAAGAGGTGGTGAGTAGGCCTACTAGTATATTACTGCAAATATTCCTTTAAGGGGAGGTATTTAGTTTGTTCCCTAGACCTCCATCAAGCTTAAAATTACACCCCCTTGAGTCCCTTTCAAGATAAATTTGTACATTTTTCGGTAGAAAAATGTCCCGGCCTAAGGCTGGTTCCTCTTAAATTACAGGCTCGCTATCGCTCGCCAGGATAACATTGACACCTGAATTGCACGAAAGGTCTTATTAATATGGGGTGAAAGTTCTTAAAATCGCTAAACTAATGGGGCACACGTTTTATAATATCAAAAGCAATGGGGCTAAACATGAGGGAGAAAGGGGTCAAGAAAAAAATCCCTCAAGTGGATATCTCCCCTTAAGTCGGTGGATTCTAATGGATACCGATATATCACATACCGGTACCCTTTAAGTCGGTGGATTCTAATGGATACCGATATATCACATACCGGTACCCTTTAAGTCGGTGGATTCTAATGGATACCGATATATCACATACCGGTACCCTTTAAGTCGGTGGATTCTAATGGATACCGATATATCACATACCGGTACCCTTTAAGTCGGTGGATTCTAATGGATACCGATATATCACATACCGGTACCCTTTAAGTCGGTGGATTCTAATGGATACCGATATATCACATACCGGTACCCTTTAAGTCGGTGGATTCTAATGGATACCGATATATCACATACCGGTACCCTTTAAGTCGGTGGATTCTAATGGATACCGATATATCACATACCGGTACCCTTTAAGTCGGTGGATTCTAATGGATACCGATATATCACATACCGGTACCCTTTAAGTCGGTGGATTCTAATGGATACCGATATATCACATACCGGTACCCTTTAAGTCGGTGGATTCTAATGGATACCGATATATCACATACCGGTACCCTTTAAGTCGGTGGATTCTAATGGATACCGATATATCACATACCGGTACCCTTTAAGTCGGTGGATTCTAATGGATACCGATATATCACATACCGGTACCCTTTAAGTCGGTGGATTCTAATGGATACCGATATATCACATACCGGTACCCTTTAAGTCGGTGGATTCTAATGGATACCGATATATCACATACCGGTACCCTTTAAGTCGGTGGATTCTAATGGATACCGATATATCACATACCGGTACCCTTTAAGTCGGTGGATTCTAATGGATACCGATATATCACATACCGGTACCCTTTAAGTCGGTGGATTCTAATGGATACCGATATATCACATACCGGTACCCTTTAAGTCGGTGGATTCTAATGGATACCGATATATCACATACCGGTACCCTTTAAGTCGGTGGATTCTAATGGATACCGATATATCACATACCGGTACCCTTTAAGTCGGTGGATTCTAATGGATACCGATATATCACATACCGGTACCCTTTAAGTCGGTGGATTCTAATGGATACCGATATATCACATACCGTACCCTTTAAGTCGGTGGATTCTAATGGATACCGATATATCACATACCGTACCCTTTAAGTCGGTGGATTCTAATGGATACCGATATATCACATACCGGTACCCTTTAAGTCGGTGGATTCTAATGGATACCGATATATCACATACCGGTACCCTTTAAGTCGGTGGATTCTAATGGATACCGATATATCACATACCGGTACCCTTTAAGTCGGTGGATTCTAATGGATACCGATATATCTCATACCGGTACCCTTTAAGTCGGTGGATTCTAATGGATACCGATATATCACATACCGGTACCCTTTAAGTCGGTGGATTCTAATGGATACCGATATATCACATACCGGTACCCTTTAAGTCGGTGGATTCTAATGGATACCGATATATCACATACCGGTACCCTTTAAGTCGGTGGATTCTAATGGATACCGATATATCACATACCGGTACCCTTTTTTCATACCCATAATTTTTTTACAGTAAACACTGCTAAAAATATTCCGTTGTGTTCATGATCTTAGTACCGGTACGATTTTAAATATATTATCATAAGGTTCAGAAATATGTCTTAGCGAGGCCGGTAATATGCGATCTGTGCCCCATAAAATGTTCTTTCCTCTCGCATAAACATTAGGCTATTCATAGTGTAGTTGGGTGCAGTATATACATGACTAGATTAATATCCAGTATTCGATTAATGGATATCGTAGTCATGTGCTGTACTTGTAACTGTCTTGATGGTGTAATGATTATAGCTAGCGTGTGATTTCTGTATGATATATCCTAGGTTCGAATCTTGGGAGAATCACATGCTTTCATTAATGTCATTTGGGGGTTATTGACGTTAAGAACGATGTTAAAATAATAATGACAGTGAAATTGCCAACATAATACCGTCATTTTATCGGTCACAAGCTTAAAAAAAACGTCAATACAGAGGGTGTACGAGAGCGAGGTGGAAGGACAGAGTGGGAGACGTAAACCGAGAGAGAGGTGGAAGGATGGTGTGAAGAAGTATATTACCGACTATGTGTGGGTTAAATGTCGTAAACTAAAGAGGATATAGAGCTAAATAACTGTAATATGGAATAGGCTTTTCAATAGTACCGGTAGGAATTTTCACTTTACACATCAAGAGTACCGTATTTATAGGGTAGGCCTAGGCCTATGGCAAATTTATATAAAATCATTGACTACCCGGTATATACCCGGTATATTGATAGCCTAGTGATTTGCCACTTTATCCAAATATCTAATGGGTATACAGTATATAGCCTATACCGGTATATATATAATATATAATTTTTGTTTTTTGTATGTGATTGAGGGAGGCAAAGGCATAACTGCCTATAGCGAGTGCCTCCCCCATAGTTGAAAGAGTGACAGGGCCAAAATCAAGGGACGTTCGAGCCAAAATGCCTGGACACACGGAGTTTGAAGCAATTTAAGTCATAGGAAGAGGGAAAGACTGATTCTGGGAGAGAGTTCCAGAGCTCAGCTGTTGAGTAGAAGAAAGTTTGAGAGTAACGTTTCACTCTTGGGTTGGAGAGTTGCACAGAGAAAGGGGTGGGATTGAGTTGCAAGACGGGTACCACGTGCCCTACGTAAAGGAGGTGGTATGCACTGGGATAGCTCTGAGGAACACTGATTATTATAGTAGCGATAGAATAGCGAGAGAGATGCAACATTGCGGCGGAGGGAGAGAGATTGCAGAGTCGGTATATATATATATACTTTTACGGTTTTACATGGGTAGATTATTACCCTGTACATGCCCAATATGCTAATGCTTCAGTGTACGGTCTCTACTAGTTACTTTGCAGATATGCTTGCATTGTGTATTTGCACACAGATTTTAAGATCTTTGTCTCGCAAACCTTATCCATAACTGCGAATTTGCTGTTTGTGAAAAACATTAATTTATATTATAAATAATTATAGGCTACAGGGGTGTTATAAAATATGTAATGTGGCATATATATAAGTACAATAGTTATGTCATATTATAGTTTCTGTATTAATCGATACGTTTATGATAATAATGCTTTCTACATACATACATCACCTTTTTAAAAACAAAACAATTTACACCCTAAGCACCCTACAAGCTAAACAATATGCACCCGCAGACTCCCTTTCAAGCTAAATATGTATATATTTCGGTAGAGAAATGTGTCCGGCGAAGCAGGAAACACCTATGATTGCTGGCTGTTACCGCTCGCCAAGAATAAAACGACATCTGAATGGGGCCGATAGTCATAATTCTCTTCTGCCAGCTTCTATAATTCACCTTTATCAAAACACACGCATGCACACACACTCAATACATAGACACACACACACACACACACACTGCGGTAACACATTCAACCCACACACTTGCATAACTACACACACACACACACACACACACACACACACACACACACACACACACACACAAACACACACACACTACGGTAACACATTCAACCCACACACTTGCATAACTACACACACACACTACGGTAACACATTCAACCCACACACTTGCATAACTACACACACACACACACACACACACACACACACACACACTACTATACAATCATCCGCTCTGTCTATACCATAAGCAATGAATGTGATAACAATGGTATAGGCCTATACATCTTATATAATAATGGTATAGGCCTATACATCTTATATAATAATGGTATAGGCCTATACATCTTATATAATAATGATCACTGGATATAATGATACTAAGTTACGGTACCGTTCCTTTCTATCCATGTATTAACATCAGTATACAGTACCGGTACGGTACTGTATAAACGAGTTGATTCATATGGAAACTTGAAATACCATCTTCATACCCATTATAATTATACAATCACTGGTTATCTATCTAATTATTGCCAGACGATGTAATCCCCAAGAGGGAATTACCGCGAATGAATCTCTCACATATACTTCCATATCCCAGACAACTCACTTGAATATCTAGTTTGTACCTGTTCACAGGGGAGGGTCACTTAAGTCCAACCGTCCATTGGTGTGTATATTATTAGGGGTGGGATAATATTGTTCTGTTGGAATGGCTGTGGATGTGAATGTAGTCTGTAACCGGTATAATCAACTCGATCCTGCTAAATTATATTGGCTATATTGATATCGGTACTCATATAGGCCTACGTTTGTATCCCTATATTAGCATCAATATAGACATGAGTAGATTGTTCTGGTCACTTGAATTACCTTTTCCATATCCATTAATAATAATGTTCATATAATCTACACAGTAATACATATGTGTGTATGTAAAGGGTATAATAATATCAAGTGTCTATAATGATATACCTTCACTAATAATGGTATATCAAGTGTCTATAATGATATACCTTCACTAATAATGGTATATCAAGTGTCTATAATGATATACCTTCACTAATAATGGTATATCAAGTGTCTATAATGATATACCTTCACTAATAATGGTATATCAAGTGTCTATAATGATATACCTTCACTAATAATGGTATATCAAGTGTCTATAATGATATACCTTCACTAATAATGGTATATCAAGTGTCTATAATGATATACCTTCACTAATAATGGTATATCAAGTGTCTATAATGATATACCTTCACTAATAATGGTATATCAAGTGTCTATAATGATATACCTTCACTAATAATGGTATATCAAGTGTTTATAATGATATACCTTCACTAATAATGGTATATCAAGTGTCTATAATGATATACCTTCACTAATAATGGTATATCAAGTGTTTATAATGATATACCTTCACTAATAATGGTATATCAAGTGTCTATAATGATATACCTTCACTAATAATGGTATATCAAGTGTTTATAATGATATACCTTCACTAATAATGGTATATCAAGTGTCTATAATGATATACCTTCACTAATAATGGTATATCAAGTGTCTATAATGATATACCTTCACTAATAATGGTATATCAGCAACAATATATACGGTAGGCCTAATATAAGGATGGAAAAGTACCGGTATATCACTACCAGTATTGGCTACCCAATGAGTTAGGCTGTATGGGTAGATTATTATGGACACAGTAAATACCTTTTTCATATTCGCTATTTTATAGTGTGTTGCTTCAGATATACTAGGATAATTATGTCACCTTGAAAAGTCCCCTCTCAATCTAGTTACCGGTACCAGTGCAAAAGATCGACGCCAAAATATGATGGAGTAATCTTTCCTAACCCCACTCTGCAAAATGTTATGGGCATGCTAAGGTCACTTATTACAGCGTATATACCAATCTAACCATTAAAAGGTATATTATCGGTACCGGTAATGAACTCTTCTAATACAAAGATTGAAAGGTAAATCACTGCCACGATATCTAATTATTTTATATACTTTTCCTACGCTATTAATACTCCTTACTTAGGGTATTGCTGTGTATAATTGGCTGCAGTCAAAGTATTTACAAGTATTACTGAACAATTCTGACACGTTGATGAAACATTTTGAAATGTTCCCTTCAGCAAATGCCCGCGTCAGTGTTCTCTCTCATTCTATGTTCAATGTCTCATATTTATCATTCACTCATAAACATGTAGGATATCAAAAAGTGGTATATGAGTCAGTAATAATCTACCCATTTCTAGGTATGATAATGGTAGTAAATCCATTAACTCTGAAGGATGATAAGATAAATCACCATCAATATAACTAATGATCATAACTGCAATTCCATATTATTTGTCTTATATTCTTTCTCATAAGCATTCCACTTTTAAATACAACTTTCTGGGTTTATCACCTTGTTACAAATAAATTATAAGTTTGCAAGTGGAAAACTAAATCCACGTGTGGAAATATGTTGAACTGTACGTGACAGATTCGAGGGCTCCAGACGAGCAGAAACTCAGGTCATTACAATTAATATGTTTTTATATTTGTTTTAAATGAGGGTTTAGATTTACAAACGTATTAATAATTTAGGCATATATCCGAAGGCTATCGATAAAAGTATTTATATTCTTAATAAGAAATGGTCCATTTTATGCAAAATTTCGGTGTGAGTATCCTAGATTCGAATCCTTGGAGTACGGTACCGTACCACATGTATTCATTGATTTCATTGATTTCATTAATTAGGTTTATTTGTAAATTAATAGGTGGGTTGGTGAACACCCATATGAATTATATACCGGTGTTTGATATTATACAGTAGGGTCGTTGGTCTTCTGTCATATAATTTCAACCAGTACCGTATTCAACCGGTTGTTAAACAGTCCGAAACATACCCGCAACACGAGACACTGGCACATTTGAAGGGAAATGAACACTTCACTATGTAGAAATGACGCAATAAAAGCATAACTGACCATCAAATTTGCGAAACAAGGTCAGTTATTACTTTGTTTCAGAATCAGCTCAGTATGAACCTGCATTTGTTTTTCTTTCCTTTTTGCTTATTTTGTATTTATTGTTGTATTCTTTTACTTAGCTCCCTAGACCTCCATCAAAATTTAAAAAAAATATATATATATTCCTGAGAACCCCTTTCGAGATAATCATGTATATTTTTTCGGTAGACAAATTTCCCGGCCAAAGACAGGTTCTTTTGAAATTACAGGCTTGCTTTTACTCGTCAGGATATAAATGACGCCTAAATGGCACGAAAAGTCTTAGCAATGTAAAATATGGAGCGAACAGTCTTAAATAGCCAAACAAATGGGCTGAATGTCTTAGCATCTTAACATTGACGGAACTAAACGTAAGGCGAAGGATGTCCAGCAATATCGTTACGTAAACTGAAAACCAAGATACCGGTACATCATTTTATTAGGTCTTCGTCAGTGATAAAATTACACAAACAAAATATTATAAATAACAAAAAAATACACAATTTTATTTGGTACCGGGTATTTGGCAGTGATAAAATACAAAAAAAAAAAAACTCTGCTTTGATTGTCCCATATTCATTCTCACCTAAATGTCAGTCTTACAGCCCAATTATCCCCATGTTATACAAGCATTCAATTAACCCGTTCAGTACCGGTGCCGTCTTTTTAACTTAAGGGCAGACATACATACCGTTTTTCTGGACCCCCTTCTCCCTAATGTTTAGCCCCACTAGTTTTGAGATTTTAAGACGTTGGTTCCATTAGTTTGCAGATTGTATAACCTTTCACCCCATTGCATTGTCAATATTAGGACCCTTTGTGCCATTTAGGTGTCGATTTTTTCCTGGCGAGCGATAGCGAGCCTGCAATTTTAGGAGGAATCGGCCTTTGGCCGGGACATTTCCCTACCGAGAAATGTACAAATCTATCTTGAAGGGGGGGTCTATTTTTTTTTCTTTCTAAGTTTGATGGAGGTCAAGGGAGGAAACTAAACACAAATATGTGAATAAATTAATTAACCCTTTCACACATTTATGACGCAGAGGTTGCCAGATTAGCAATAAGAAATAGAGTTCTCTCACTCTTATAATTACCGGTACCTCTCCAAAATTAGTTTTCTGCCCACAACTAACTCAAAGACAACTGCAGAGGTTGAAGTAACTAATCTAAAGGTTTCTAAATACCGGTACCCCTGATGGTAACAAAGGCTTTAAAGTATCCCCAATCGGCTCAAAATCGCGTCATATGTCGGAAAGGGTTAATAGACCATACAAACAGCCACTGTCCCCTTAATTCTGGCTACTATTAAACCATTGCATTCAGTTTAACCCTAAATTGAGTACGGTACCAGCGACGAGTGTTATATTTAATTGAGTACGGTACCAGCGACGAGTGTTATATTTAATTGAGTACGGTACCAGCGACGAGTGTTATATTTAATTGAGTACGGTACCAGCGACGAGTGTTATATTTAATTGAGTACGGTACCAGCGACGAGTGTTATATTTAATTGAGTACGGTACCAGCGACGAGTGTTATATTTAATTGAGTACGGTACCAGCGACGAGTGTTATATTTAATTCTAGCTCTATTTTAACGATATATTGCAGCTTAAGAAGGATCTGTGGCAGCTAAAAGGATTGGTTTAGATAGCTTGAAGCTATATTATTGCTAGAGGTCCTTCCCCAAGCTGAATAAAATCGTCTACTCATTGCCAGACTGTAATCAAGTGGATGCCACAGGAACTGAACGGGTTGAAAAGTCCCTCCAGTAATTAACAGGCTTTGATATCTCACTTAAACCTTTTTGCTACCACATATCCTTCTTAAGGGGACACGGGCCGGGGTTTCTGGACAAATTTCTCCCTCATGTTTAGCCCAATTAGTTTTCAGATGTTAAGATGTTTGCCCCATTAGTTAGTCGGTTGTAAGACCTTTCACCCAATTTATTTGTCAATATTTAGACCTTTTGTGCTATTTAGGTGTCGATTTTTTCCCTGGCGAACGATAGTGAGCCTGTGTTTGGAAGAACCGACCTTCGGCCGGGAAATTTTTCTACCGAAAAATGTACACATTAATCTAGCAGGGGGATCGAATGGATTTTTTTTTTTTTTTTTAATTTGATGGAGGTCTAGGGAGGAAACTAGAAAAAATAATGAATACATGCAAAAATCGCCCAAAACGTGAACCATTCCCCCTTACACTGCACAACACTCCTGTAAACGTGAACCATTCCTCCTTACACTGCACAACACTCCTGTAAACATGAACCATTCCCCCTTACACTGCACAACACTCCTGTAAACGTGAACCATTCCCCCTTACACTGCACAACACTCCTGTAAACGTGAACCATTCCCCCTTACACTGCACAACACTCCTGTAAACGTGAACCATTCCTCCTTACACTGCACAACACTCCTGTAAACGTGAACCATTCCCCCTTACACTGCACAACACTCCTGTAAACGTGAACCATTCCCCCTTACACTGCACAACACTCCTGTAAACGTGAACCATTCCCCCTTACACTGCACAAACCTGTAAACGTGAACCATTCACCCTTACACTGCACAACACTCCTGTAAACGTGAACCATTCACCCTTACACTGCACAACACTCCTGTAAACGTGAACCATTCCCCCTTACACTGCACAGCACTCCTGTAAACGTGAACCATTCCCCCTTACACTGCACAACACTCCTGTAAACGTGAACCATTCCCCCTTACACTGCACAACACTCCTGTAAACGTGAACCATTCCCCCTTACACTGCACAACACTCCTGTAAACGTGAACCATTCCCCCTTACACTGCACACCACTCCTGTAAACGTGAACCATTCCCCCTTACACTGCACAACACTCCTGTAAACGTGAACCATTCACCCTTACACTGCACAACACTCCTGTAAACGTGAACCATTCCCCCTTACACTGCACAACACTCCTGTAAACGTGAACCATTCCCCCTTACACTGCACAACACTCCTGTAAACGTGAACCATTCCCCTTTACACTGCACAACACTCCTGTAAACGTGAACCATTCCCCTTTACACTGCACAACACTCCTGTAAACGTGAACCATTCCCCCTTACACTGCACAGCACTCCTGTAAACGTGAACCATTCCCCCTTACACTGCACAACACTCCTGTAAAACGTGAACCATTCCCCCTTACACTGCACAGCACTCTTGTACAATTATATAGCTTGAATAAAAATAAAAACGACGTCGCCGGTACATGAGGAGTTAAGGGAAGGTACGTCGTTATTCTAAACAACCCTTCTCTCTCATGTTTAGCCCCATTAGTTTTGATATTGTAAGATGTTCGCCTCATTAGTTTGTCGATTCTAAGACCTTTTGTCACATTTGTTTACCAATATCAACACCTTTCGTGCCATTTAGGTGTCAATTTTATCCGGGAGAGCGATAGCGTGCCTATAATTTGGGATGAATCGGGGACATATTTCTACTAACAATTGTACACATTTTTCTCGAGGGGGGATCTTGAGGATAATTTATTTAGCTTGATGGAAGTCCAGGGAGGAAACTAAAACAACAATAAATATGTAAACAAATAAATTAGTAAATAAACCCTCCCCGTCTAAAATTGACCAATTTTTTTTGTTCTATGTGAATGAAGGAGACAAAAGGCATAACTGTTTGCAGCGAGTGCCTCCCCCAGAGTTGAAAGAGTGACAGGGCCAAAATCAAGGGACGTTTGAGCTAAAAATGCCTGGACACACGGAGTTTGAAGCAAATTAAGTCATAGGAAGAGGGAAAGACTGATTCTGGGAAAGAGTTCTACAGGTATTTCCTTCAGTAGACGAGGAGAGCTGTCTTCTCTATCTTCTGGCCGTTGTTACTCCATTATACTAACCCATGCAGTACCGGTACTGGATTTGGGTTTCTACTTCAGCTGCCTTTGAAACGATTTTATGAAGCTTAGGTAGGATACGGTATACAGTATATAGTCTATTCGCTGTAAGTAGGCAATAAATCATGACCTCTAACCACTGTAAGTAAAAAACGACTAGAGTAATCGAGCTAATATTTCTACCATCTGGGAAGAGTCAGTCAAGGAATAGATGTGGAAATTTACAGCCAATTTGTTCTAGCCCTTTTGAGTTACAGAGGATAGAGGTCATGATTTTTCGCCTACTTACAGCGAATAGACTATGGTAGATAGTAAGATTAACTGGTAAATTAATGTCCTTCTAAGATTAACTGGTAAATTAATGTCCTTCTAAGATTAACTGGTAAATTAATGTCCTTCTAAGATAACTGGTAAATTAATGTCCTTCTAAGATTAACTGGTAAATTAATGTCCTTCTAAGATTAACTGGTAAATTAATGTCCTTCTAAGATTAACTGGTAAATTAATGTCCTTCTAAGATTAACTGGTAAATTAATGTCCTTCTAAGATTAACTGGTAAATTAATGTCCTTCTAAGATTAACTGGTAAATTAATGTCCTTCTAAGATTTGCCAGAATTTAATTTAAAGTATGTCTCAGGTACTGAATGGCTTAAGGGGGGGTGGGCCGGTTTTCTGGACCACTTTCTCCCTCATGTTTAGCTCCATTAGTTTTCAGATGTTAAGATGTTTGCCCCATTAGTTAGTCAATTGTAAGACCTTTCGCCCCATTTTGTCGTCAATATTTAGACCTTTCGTGCTATTTAGGTGTCCATGTTTTCCCTGGCGAACGATAGTGAGCCTGTAATGTTGGAAGAACCGGTCTTTGGCCGGGACATTTTTCTACCGAGAAACGTACAAATTAATCTAGAAGGGGGAACTAATGGATGTTTTTTGTCTTTTATTTGATGGAGGTCTAGGGAGGAAACTAGAAAAATAATGAATACATGCCAAAAATGCCCGAAAAGTGAACCATCCTCCCTTAAGTGAACCATCCCCCCTTAAGTGAACCATCCCCCCTTAAGTGAACCATCCCCACTTAAGTGAACCATCCCCCCTTAAGGGGAGACACCGTATGTAGTTTTTCTAGACCCCTTCTACCTCATGTTTAGCCCCATTAGTTTTGAGATTCTTAGACGTTTACCTTATTAGTTTTCAGACCGTTCACCCCATATCTTTGTCAATATTAGGACTTATCGTGCCTTTACGTGTTGGGGTTTTTTCCTGGCGAGTGAAAGCGAGCCAGTAATATTATTAGGAATCGGTCTTCGGCCGGGACACTTTACTACCGAAACATTTACAAATTGATCACGAGATCTAGGGGGCGTTTTGTTAAGGGGGGTCACCTGCTTTGTTTATCTTTCTCTCCTTTTCTCTCTTTCTCTGGCTTGTATACATTCGGCCCCATTCAGCCTACTGTTTTAAGACGTTTATCCCCATCCAGGTGTAAATATCTTCCTGGCGAGCGATAGCAAGCCAGCATTGTATGGAGAAATCCGGCTTCGCTGGAGAAATTTTGCTATCGAAAAATGTACAAGTTTAGTTTACTCTCAAAACAAAAATATATGTATGCTGGCTCGCTACCGCTCACCAGGAATATATTAACACCTGGATGGGGGTAAACATCTTAAAACAATAGGCTGAATGGGGCCGAATGGATACAAGCCAAAGAGGTCGGGAGAGAAAGAGAAAAAAGCGAGTTGGTCTCCCTTAAGCTTGATGGAGGTTTAGGGAGGAAACTGAATAGATAATGAAAAGATAAATGAATTATATATGTACATGTTCATATTAATATGCAGGATTCGAAACTGCATAATTCGTAGGGTTGTCCATATTTATTTAATAACTGTCTTATTAGTGTAATGCATAGTGCGCGGAATTTTGATGTGAGTATCCTGGGTTCGAGTCCTCGGAGTGCCACACGTATTTGTTGATTTCATTAATTGAGTTTATGATGTGAAGTTGGTTGGTGTAAAAAACATAATAACACATAAATACGCCCATCTCCCCACAGTCGTTATTGTCATAATTTGTCAAGTCATGTCACGCTAGGGATTTGTAAATGTTCCCTTTGCGATTGATGTTGTTTGATGTACACAAATACAAAGAGATGTGTCAGATGGTTGAAGGTCACAGTTGCTTGCTCGTTTGGGGCTAGCAACACGTATTATGAAAAGTATGTATCCAGCACATATAATATTATAATTTACTTTCTCTCACTTTACTCTCTCAACCCTACAATTTACCGACAGATAACAGGCTTTTCACAATACGTAGATACGTATAATAACATCAAATAAATATAAAACAAAAAACAAATGCAAAGTCACAACAGGTTCGACTCATGTGTAATCCTCTTCAGGGTTCAAGAGGAACCGAAACGGCCGTGTCTTTACAATAAAAAGTGGTGTACACACCACTGTAAATGTTTCACAGACCTTGGAATAATTTAGGAATATATAATTTAGCTTGTGCAATATTTCAATCTCTCAAGGAAACTAATGTGAACGTGAACTTCCGTCAATGCGTTTATTCCTTCAGTCTATGCGTCAGTACCGGTATATGATGGCACTTTTTGAAGGCTATGGCTATTGAAAGTAGATTTTAGTATGGTTGGGAAGAGCCTCTTTGAGTCAAACGTTTAAGGGGACATGGGCCGGTTTTCTGGACCACTTTCTCACTCATGTTTAGCCCCATTAGTTTTCAGATGTTAAGATGTTTGCCCCATTACTTAGTCGATTCTAAGACATTTCGCCCTATTTCTTCGTCAATATTTAGACCTTTCGTGCTATTTAGGTGTCGATGTTTTCCCTGGCGAACGATAGTGAGCCTGTAATGTTGAAAGAACCGGCCCTCGGCCGGGACATATTTCTACCGAAAAATTTACAATTTAATCTAGAAGGGGGATCTACTGGATGTTTTTTGTTTTTTTAATTTGATGGAGATCTAGGGAGGAAACTAGAAAAAATAATTAATACATGCAAAAATAGCCCAAAAAGTGAAGCATCCCCCCTTAACTGGTAGAGGTTCTCTCTAAGTTGTACCGGTATGTAATCGTCTTGTGTTATCTACAATAAACAGAACTGTAATTACTGAAAACAATAACAATACAAAACAATGTAATGTGTGAACTTGAACTACATCCCATAATAAAACAATAATAATACAAAACAATGTAATGTGTGAACTTGAACTACATCCCATAATATAACAATAATAATACAAAACAATGTAATGTGTGAACTTGAACTACATCCCATAATATAACAATAATAATACAAAACAATGTAATGTGTGAACTTGAACTACTTCCCATAATATAACAATAATAATACAAAACAATGTAATGTGTGAACTTGAACTACTTCCCATAATATAACAATAATAATACAAAACAATGTAATGTGTGAACTTGAACTACATCCCATAATATAACTATAATAATACAAAACAATGTAATGTGTGAACTTGAACTACTTCCCATATAGTAGATGGGCCAGCTCCGGAAATGACACTAATCTATACCATCCTCGGGGATCCAATTGACCACTTGCGAGTTTCAGGCTATAAGGAAGTTGGAGCCGTAAACATCGATATTAAACATATATACAATAATGTATATATAATTATGTAGGTTTCTAATAGATAAAAAGTATGTTGAATTGGGTTTTATGTATTTATATATGCACTATAACCGCAATTTAGGTGATCATTCTGTTTATTATCGATGTCTACAGCTCCAACTTCCTTTTAGCCTGAAACTCGCATGTGGTCAATTGTCAGTATGCATAGCTCCAATAGGCTATACGGCTATTAATTGGGGATTCTTTTTGTTTTGTTATGGTCCTAGTTCTCCCTCATGCTAATTAAGCCCATTCATTTTCAGATTTTAAGACGTTAGGCCAATTAGTTTGGCGATTTTAAGACCTTTCAGCCCATTTTGTTGTCACTATTTAGACCTTTCGTGCCTTTGAGGTGTACATTCTTGCATAGCCAATAGTACACTCGGATTCGTGAACCCCCTGTGTTTTTCTGTATGCCATTATATCTATATGGATTGATTCGTGAACCCCCTGTGTTTTTCTGTATGCCATTATATCTATATGGATTGATTCGTGAACCCCCTGTGTTTTTCTGTATGCCATTATATCTATATGGATTGATTCGTGAACCCCCTGTGTTTTTCTTTGTCATTATATCTATATGGATTGATTCGTGAACCCCCTGTGTTTTTCTGTATGCCATTATATCTATATGGATTGATTCGTGAACCCCCTGTGTTTTTCTGTATGCCATTATATCTATATGGATTGATTCGTGAACCCCCTGTGTTTTTCTTTATGCCATTATATCTATATGGATTGATTCGTGAACCCCCTGTGTTTTTCTTTATGCCATTATATCTATATGGATTGATTCGTGAACCCCCTGTGTTTTTCTTTATGCCATTATATCTATATGGATTGATTCGTGAACCCCCTGTGTTTTTCTTTATGCCATTATATCTATATGGATTGATTTTGTGATAGAACTCGCTTTTCAATAAGTTGGATATATAGTTCTGTAGTTACGTAATCAAATTATGGACCTAATTTATTTTTCCAGAGATATACTTCCATAATTAGAAATAAGTGAGGTCCGCAAATATCTATGAGTGAGCTAGAGACTATGGTATCCGAGCATACCGATGCAGTGTGTCAAACCGGAACAATTAATTATGAAGATTTGAATGAATATGAGAAGGAATACAAGACAATTAATATGAAATAGTATTGTTTTGGCCATTTTATCACAACCAAAGACAGAAATTGAACTATAAACCAAATTATATCTTTACATAGCCAATAATGATGTACACTCGGTCAAAAAAGTATCGCACCCCTACCCTGATCATCTGGTGTAGGCTATACAGTTCGGTAGGGTTGGCATCTCTGCCTGCAGCTACAGTATATCCATCTATGCTACTAACTACGTATACCAGTACTACCTACGACCTATACTACCAAGCTGTAAGGTCGCGCTAATAAGTAAAGTCCTAGCTGTCACTACGTTTGGCTCGCTCTGTGATGTATAAATGTCTGTCAGATGTTGAATAAGGTAGGTAAATGTAGGAAACTGTTTGTATATCTCACTCAAAAAGAAGAAATAATATGCAAATATTGCTGACACCAATTATTGACCAAAACATAATTGGTGCCGATACATCACTTATTAGACCAAGTGTACAACAATAATGGACCCGGCTTTCCTGTGACACCCTGTACCGATGTTCACCCCGACTCGTTGACTATGGTCATTTGTAACACGACACCCGCACCGTTACCACTGATTGTTCTCTACTCAGTCCAAGGGATCTAACCGGAGCTATTTTGTTTGAAGACATGGATGAATATGAGAAGGAATACATATAATTAACCCGTACAGTACCGCTGACATCTCTTTTATTTAATTTCAGCTACATTTACACGACTTTATGAAGCTTAGGAAGGATTTATAGTAGCTTAAATTATTAATTGAAATAGTCTGTACCGGTACCCTTTTAATGTGTAGATTTCCTTCCTGGGCTGAATACAATTGTTTAATAGTTACCAGAATATAATGAAAAAGACGTCGCTAGTACTGAACGGGTTAACATGGAATAGCATTGTTTTGGCCATTGTATCACTTTTGAAAACATCGTTTGAACTATAAACCATAATTATATCTTAGCATCTACAATATTAAGGACTAAAAAGAATAGACGCGGCTTTCGTTTGACACACTAATACAATACATTACGGTATACATTATGTTGTGGGATACAATTTATAATGTTGTATTTTCAAATGGTATTTCGTTTTTTCTAGCTTTCTAATAAAAACAAAAATAGCTTTCGTAAATATTCTCATCTCCCAGTAAATTTAGAAAAGGCTTAGATAGTATTCATTACGGTAATTCAATAATTAACATTGAAAATCAAATTATTAATATGTAATAAACTCGAATGAGTCTCATTGAAAATTACTGCAACATGAAATTACAATATCCCTGGGTAACATACGAACATATAAAAAATGGAAAACACGAAGCAGATCCCTTCATTCCTAAACCCGTAATAATTCTTAGCCACACTAACAATCTTGCCCACTGTTACCTAAGGTTTATAGACTGAATGCACCATTGCCTGAATGCACCAACCCCTAGTCTGAATGCACCGTGTGTCAGGTCCCAATGCACCATATATCTGGTCCCAATGCACTACTCCCAGTCAAAATGTACCGCTCCTTTTGGTCTCAATACACCAACTAATTTATGGCCAGTTGACACAAGTTTCTAGCTGACTTTTATTCAACTTGCATGAAATTATCTAAACAATAAGATATACAGTATATCTTATTGTTTAGATAATTTCACGCAAGTTGAATAAAAGTTAGCTAGAAACTTGTGGCTTAAGAAGTCAGTGCTTCATAGCAACAACATGAAACAAATACAGTATAATGAACAAAAAGAAGCAGATAATTAATTGTAACAAAAGAGTTTCACACACAGGTTTCAGAGCAACACCATGAAACATATAGGCCTAATTTATTACGCCTACAGTTCAATGAACACAGAGAAGCAGATAATTCAATGAAACAAAAGGGTTACCTGGTACCGTACTCACACAGGCTTCAGAGCAACACCATGAAACATATACAGTATAGGCCTACTTTATTACGGTACACCTACAGTTCAATGAACACAGAGAAGCAGATAATTCAATGAAACAAAAGGGTTACTCACACAGGCTTCAGAGCAACACCATGAAACATATACAGTTCAATGAACACAAAAGGTAGTTTAGGAGCTAATTTAGGAAGAACTGCTGGCGTTAGTTAAATAGAGTTTGTTCCCTCAGTCACCATTCTGGGTGTGTAGAGAACACAGGTCTGTTAGTCATTTACCATGACTAATAAAAGACCAAGGAATAATTGCACTCCCTACCCATGTGTTGTCTGTGCAGCAGAAGTGAGATCCCGCCAGGAAGCCATGCAGTGTGATAACTGCAGTGCTTGACAGCACATAATTTGTAACTCTGGCATCACAAGAGAATTCTACAGGAAGCTAAACAAGGGAGAGGTGGAGTTGCCTGTGTGGGTTTGCCATAGCTGTTCTGTCCAACAGGAAATGGGAACTGACAACACTGAAATGCCAATCACAGATGATTCTGCAGAGGACGTAACACTACCAAGCACATCACCTTTCTTCAATATCAGCTTGCCTGTGGAGGAGGTCAATCAAGTTGAGGAGACATCACTCACTACTGAACCAATCCCCAACGACATCATGGTAGATGCCCCAATAACCTACTATGTAGTAGAAGGAGGTTCAAGAATGGGTGGGGATCTTCTCACAGATAGCCTTGGATTCCAGTATGTCAAAAAGCGGATTACTTCTGTATCGGTATCATGGATATGCAGCGTCCGCACTAAGAAGAAAAGGTGCTTTGCCAGTATCAGTCAGCAAGATATCCTCTTCACCAGAGGCCCCAAGGAACACAACCACGGAGGCAATCCAGGTTCACGACTTCAAGCACTTGCCATATCACAGGTTAAAGCAGCAGCCAAGGAAGATATCTACAAATCCTCTGGGAAGATAGTTTCTGATACACTCTTGGCACTTGCAACTGATGAAGATCAACTGTCAAAAGTATCCAACCTTCAGAGAACTGCCAACCGTGCCCGACAACAACTGCGACCAAAACATCCAACTGATTTGGAATTTGAGATGGCTACACCTCATATTCCAAGTGATTTTCTTCAAAGAGATATTTACCATGAAGGCCAACGTCACTTAGTGTTTGCATCTCCTCTCCAGCTTTCCTCCCTGTGCAAGTCCAAGATCTGGTTTATTGATGGAACATTTAAAGTTGTCAGGGAGCCATTTGTACAGCTTGTCAGCATTCACAGCTACATCAAGGCTGGTGACACCGCCAAACTAGTCCCACTGGTTATTTGTAGTTATGTCAAGACGAAAGACCAGAGATTACAAAGCTGTCCTGGATGCCATCATCGAACTCCTCCCACCTGACATCATGGTTGAAGAGATTGTTGTTTATTTTGAACATGCTCTGTGGAGTGCTCTTCATAAGTCTCTACCTGATGTCCCAGTGTTTGGGTGCTGGTTCCACTGGGCACAGGCTGTATACAATCGAGTTAAGGAATATGGCCTACGCTCTGCATACATTCATCAGATTCCTGTTCGTAACTACATACGGTACGTGATTTGATGGCACTGCCCCACCTTCCAACCTCCCATATCAACAATGCGTTTAACCACCTGAAAGAAAGATGCCCTCAGACTTCCGCAACCCAGAAGCTCCATAAAATCCTCAACTACCTCGAGAAGACTTAGATAACCAGCACATCACATCCACCATCTACCTGGTCAACATTTAATAGACTAGTGAGAACAAACAATGAAGTCGAAGGTTGGCACCATCGACTTAATTACAATGCCCCCAGTAAAAAGATGAATCTCTATCTGCTTATCAGTATACTTTTTGACGAGACCCAGCTACTCCCTCTGCAGGTTAGGTTGATTAAACAAAAGAAGCTGTGTAGGATCCAAAATAAGAAAAACAAGTCAAAGCAGCAAAAGTTAAAGCAATTGTGGACTGCTTATGAAAACCACGACATAATTACATCTGAGTACTTGAGGCAGTGCAGTAACTTAGCATATCATGGAGAAGATTGAAATCATATATAGGCCTATGACACATTTGTAGCTGTATAAAACAGCTACAACTAAAACTAAAAAACTTTATATAGGAGTTATATTTTTTAAACTTTTAGATAAGTATATTTTGTAATTAACCTATACCGGTATAACAATGCAGCATTAAGAAACTGATGTTAAATAAAATATATTCAAACTATATGAATCTTGTACTTATTCCAACATCCTGGTACGGTAATCTATAGGTCTACAATAACACTGGTGCATTCGGTCTGGGTCATTCGGTCTAGGCAGCTGGTGCATTCAGACTAGGCTGGTGGTGCATTCGGTCTGGTGCATTCAGGCAATGGTGCATTTAGTCTAGATACCTTACCTAATCCTCTACATTGCATCTATTTTATGTAACAAATATATTAAAGTTGTTCACAATTACCAACATATTTCGCAACAAAATCTTCGAAATAACTGAGTAATCAGTTGAGTGAAAAGGCAATTTACTGTCATCTTAAAAAAAAAAAAAAAAACTAATACATATGGGTATGAAAAAAAAGTAAAACAAAACAAAACATGGCTATAAAGTGTTCATAATAAGATACCCTTTTGAGTTAGGTATATTTCCAGTATTTAACCTGCTTAAGGGGAGTTATTTCATGGACATTCTTCTCCCTCAAGTTTAGTCCCAGTAGTTAAGATATATTAGGACGTGCACCCCATTAATATGGCCATTTTACGACCCTTCGCCCATTTTCAATGTCAATATTAAGATCTTTCATGGAATGTATGTGTCGATATTTTCCTGGAGACCGTAAGCGAGTCTGCTATTAAGGTGAAATTGGCATTCTGCCTTTCTCTAAAGAAAAATGCGTCAATATATCTCAAATGGGGGGACTTCCGTGTATTATTTTAGTCTAGTTGTAGACCAGGGAGGGAAAAAATATATATTGATAAGAAAGTAAATATAGGTCCCCATAATACGAGGATAGAGAAGTATATGACTATCATTATACCGGTATATATATAGATATAGCATACCTTTCTTTATTCTAGTGTATTCATATGGTACGTTAATAAAACCCTGCAGCCCAAGTTCCAGGAATGGATAGTGGGCGGACCGGCGCAGGCTGACTCATATTATAGTCACCAGTCTGCAATATGAAATTCTGATAATCTTGTCTGTATCTGAGAATGCTAGACAAAATGCCGGTGTTTAAGGCCGGTATCACACGAGAGTTTTTATAGTCATCATTTGATGATCAACATTTTTCTGGCAACATTTCTGGAATATTATGCTATGGTATCGCAAACTAGACTGATGATAGATGAGTTTCGGTAACAGAAATATTACAAATGTTTACCTCATGAGCTGCCAGACCAGTGTTAAGGATAAATGTTGAGGGAAAAAGTGCTTGTGTGATACCGGCTTTAGAATGCCGGAACCGGTATTGTGTCTCACGGGTCGGCGTTTTGTCTCATCAATCGGCATTTTGACTCGATTCTGAACCATTCCGAAATATTAAAGTTAGCTTAGAATTTTGCTAATATTTGCTAATTTTTGTACTAATACCTAGTTTTCAGGCAGGTTGTGGCGGGGTTGGCACAAGTCTGTAGGCTATGCTCTGTACACTTCCACATGCACAACTCAAGGCGTGTGCATAAACCTTTTAACCGTCTTGGTGGTGTAATGGTTAAGGTGTCTAAAAATCTGAGTGTGATAAAACAAAAAATCACTCATCATGTGTATGTGATCCTGGTGGATCACATACAGTATATGCTTTCATTAATTTCATTGGAGGTGTTTGGTGTTGTGGTGAAATTAATAACACATAGATGACAGACTGGTATGTAGCACAATGTTACACATTTTGTTTTACACTGATCTCGATTATTGCAGATAGATTTCAAGGTAAAATACTATTATTTTCTACAGTTTCTTACGGCAACTAATATTTAATATATAATGTATATACCGGTATTATATAATGTTAATAAGTACTGTATATCTTTTGTAGTTTGGTTATTCGCAGTATTTTGTTTTTGTTTTTTCTTTTTTTCTACCGGTATGTGATTGAGAGGCAAAAGGCATAACTGCCTATAGGGAGTGCCTCCCCCATAGTTGAAAGAGTGACAGGGCCAAAATCAAGGGACGTTCGAGCCAAAATGCCTGGACACACGGAGTTTGAAGCAATTTAAGTCATAGGAAGCGGGAAAAACTGATTCTGGGAGAGAGTTCCAGAGCTCAGCTGTTGAGTAGAAGAAAGTTTGAGAGGAACGTTTCACTCTTGGGTTGGAGAGTTGCACAGAGTAGGGGTGGGATTGAGTTGCAAGACGGGTACCATGTGCCCTACGTAAAGGAGGTGGTATGCACTGGGATAGCTCTGAGGAACTATTATAGTAGCGATAGAATAGCGAGAGAGATGCAACATTGCGGCGGAGAGAGAGAGATTGCAAAGAGTTGGTGAGTGGATGGGAGTTAATGATACGAAAGGCCTTCCTTTCAACCTTGTCTAGGAGAGCGGTGTGAGAGGAACCTCCCCACACATGTGAACAATACTCAACACAAGGGCGCACTATGCCCCTGTACAGAGCAAGAAGCTGTGCAGGGGAAAAGAACCCCCTAAGGCGGTTGAGCACACCCAGCTTCTGGGAGGCTGCCTTAGCAAGACTGGTAATATGGTCCTTCCAAATGAGAGCAGAAGAAAAAGAGACACCAAGAATATTGAGAGAAGATGAAGGGTTGATTGAATTGAAAGTGATTGGATAGAAACACAGTGAGTAAAGATTGTATAGTCTGTTTATTTCCAACTGGCGATAAATTACAAAGATTTAGCAGTGATTTTGAATATTGTATAGTGAAATATGGAGCTAATTATTATAAATGTGGTCTAAATATGATGCAGACATATTAGTCTCATATTTTTCCATTAAGAATTGAGAAATTAGCTACTAAGGGATTCAATTTATCGTCAACTGATAAGAAATAGAGTATAGTATTTATGTAAGCGGAGGGTAATTAGTTAGACTCTATGTTAGATTAGGTTAGGTTATGGAAGTGTGGTTAGATCAGGTAGGTTATGTTAGGTAGGTTAGATTACGTAAGGCTAGGTTAGGTAAGTTATGTCAACTTAGGTTCAGTTACATTGAAAACGAAACATTTCTGAGAAAAATCAAGGTCAAACTTAAATATATCCTAAAAAAAACATGAAAAACCACAATTTAATGTCCACAACAATGAATGTCCAGTTAGTTAAAAGGGTTGATTGATAATATATTTGCTAGAGATCCTTCCTAAACTGAATAAAATCGATTATTAGTAGCTATTTACAATTACAAATTATGTCGACGGTACAGGAGTTAAAAAGTCTCCCTCGTAAGCTGCCACGCTAATGTTGAGGTTAAATGTTGTAGGAAAATCGCTCGTGTGATACCAGCTTAACCCCTTCTTTACCGGTGCTGTACTTTTAATTATATTCTGGCAACTATTATAATAGTTTGTAGTTTGTACAGCTTAGGAAGGACGTCTACTTATTAAAAGGCTACATACTATCTATATTAATCCTTTTAGCTACCATATATCCTTCCTAAGCTACATAAAATGGTTTAGATG
Organism: Paralithodes platypus; assembly: GCA_032716605.1. NCBI lineage: Eukaryota > Metazoa > Arthropoda > Malacostraca > Decapoda > Lithodidae > Paralithodes > Paralithodes platypus. Next base: position 28,032,881 of record CM064534.1, on the reverse strand, counting down.
TAGCTGAAATAAAAAATACAGAAGACGTCGCCGGTACAGAAGGGGTTAACTACCAAGTATTCTTCCTAAGCTTCATAAAATCGTCTAAGTATAGCAAGAATATAACGTAACAAACGTCGCTGGTACAGAAAGGGTTAATTTATCATAGAAATTCCTTTCGCCTTATATACCTATTTTTGTGTTCCGGTGTCAAAGAATATAGTGTTTTATTGTTGATCATGTTATAACTGGGCCTTCGCGGTGGTAAGGGAGACTTGATTATGTTAATTTTCTTCGACAGTAGGTGCGGGTATCGGGATTTCGGTGATATGTTTTGGGTATTTATTAATTGGACGTGGGTATTTGCACCCTACCGTGTTAATAACACTGAACGTTATTTGCACCCGATGGTCATCTTTATGTTGCGATACCGACATTAATACAGACCCACTTATACTGTTTGCATTTCATTGTTGTCCTTATCTAGCATTACTGTTCTTGTTTTTATATATCTCCCATCATGTCACAAAAAGCTTGAAGAACATTTTGAATAATTTCACCAGTTTCATTTCTCACAAATGCATAGGCCTACACAATGCATAGGCTACATCTCAGAGTCAGATACTCTGACACAATTCCAAAGTAACTATTTTGGAATGGTTCACACCCGAATTGGTACTTATTACCGAAACTACCACTAATTATTTCTCAATATTTGAAGGCTATTATAGAATGAGGATGTTGCAAAGATCATATTAAAATTTGTTTCAACCTCCGGAGATACATTTGATGTGCACTATATAAAGTACAGAAAAAAACAATCAATATTTACGAGTCGCACCACAGCTGGGATCTCATTTATAATGGTAGTTTTGGGTTCTTATCATTCTATGCTTCATTGCTATATACTTTTTATCCACGGGAAAATATATATATATATTTTGTTTGTGCATTAACCTAACCAAAAAACCTAACCTAACCTAACCTAAATGTATTTGGGGGCTATTAGGTTAGGTTAGGTTTTTTGGCTAGGTTAATGCTAAAAAAAAAAATAAGCCAAGAAATTTTTTTTTTTTACCCGTGGATAAAAAGTATATAGCAATGAAGCATAGAATGATAAGAACCCAAAACTACCATTAGAAATGAGATCCCAGCTGTGGTGCGACTCTTCAATATTGACCAAAAAAAATCCCTATAACTTTCCCTATTAACCTGCTGAGTACCAGCTAAATATTTATAAATGTACCACCCAGGACCGGCTGATTCTGATTTTTTTTTTCCAGAAACAATAGCGAATGGGTTAGGAATGAAGGGAAAACCACGAAAAACCGATCAATAAGCTAAAAAATGGTCCTACGGAGCCCCCGAAAACGGATTTTACAAGAGTATAAAATTGAAGGCAATTTCCCCCCAAAAAACATGTTTTTGCACGCTCATGAGGTTGGACTTTGAGAGTTTTCAACCATCAGCATGGGTGCGTGGGATACTTACACAGTTCCCATACAAATCAGAGCCCTCTAGGTGCCATAGGACCGAAGTAACACTGACGCAACTGTTGAGTCGCTGGGGTTTAGCGTTACATACATTGCTGACGCAAACGCTGCGTCGCTGGGGCTCAGTAGGTTAATGGCAGTGAAACTCTTATTAAACCCCTACTGTTAAAATATATACTGATTTCAATAGTTCATGGGGGGGGGGGGGGCAAAGCCCCCCCTCAACCCATCCTGTATCCAAAGGCAAAACATATTGTATATAATAACTCTGAAAATGACTTACATGATCTGAGTGTTTTAAGATTGTTGGGTAATGGGAGAAATAACATTTACCAGGGATTGTAACTAATTTCAACTACTATATAATGATGAAAACTACCTAAAACCAAAAAGAAAAACCATGGGGAAATTAGTGGTAGTTTCGGTTATATTTTCCCAAGAATTAAGTTGTTTGTTTGCTGGTTGCATATTCATCACTTCACTCAACTCTTTTCGTTGATCATCTGTCAAACGGCGATGTTGGCTGTAATATAGTTGCAGTTCTAAGTTTACTTTATGATTGTGAATTAGATTTAATCGTGTCAGTTTAAGACCATCTTTTGATGCAGACAGGGACACTGGTATTAGTGAGTTGGGTCTATAATTAGGCCTTATACTTAGGGTTGAGTGTGAGAGGGCTCTGCCTTGTGTGGGTCAATCGGCTTTCCGCAGACTCTCATTTTCTTATGCTCTTATAGAACTACATGGTAGATACGGTCCTCTGTTTTATCCGTTAACCCATCCCCTTTATCCGCTTCAATGGTACATCAAGACTTTACTTACACTTCCCGATTATTTGTTTGTTTCTTAATTCCGTAAATAACCTGTTATATTGTTCAAATGTTGTACAGTTTGTAAGCGTAAAAACTTCAGTAAATTTATGAAAAAGAATAAAATATTCTGCTCACTGGTTCACATGTATTATTCTATAGGCTAAGTGAAGTCTATAGTGTTTGTTGTATGGCAATTTAAGAAAAACTGATAGGCATAATTTATGAAAAAGATATTCCGCTCACTGCTTCACATACGGTACCGGTACTGTATATTATTCTATAGACTGTATGTCAGCTTCACTTTGTTATATTGTTCGTTTTCCTATAATTAAGTCTGTATCACAATATTTTTAAGACGACTATCGGGTGCAAATACCGTAGAGTGATATTTACTGTGTAGGGTGCAAATACCGCTCGTGGTATTTTCACGGTCGGGTGCAAATACCCACTCCGTTATTAATTTATGTATTCCTTTATTTATATATTTATCTGTTTTTCCATTTTGTATTTTTTGAGACGTTGATAAAACAAAGCTCTGCAGATTAGGGTGAGCAAATTATGACTACCGTAGTCCATAGGTTTCCATTGTTCTATGAAAATTTACACTTCAGTGTTGTTTAAACATGTCTTTAACCTAAATTATTGTATCAGTTTATCTTTCGATACCAGGCCAAATGACCCCAGAAATATTTCTGGAAGAATGTTGAACTGACCATCCAAAATGTTAAATGTGGATAACTTGAAAAACTTGGATACAAATTATACAACAAATCTTTCCGTTCGTTGCACCGTTAATGAATGAAATAACTTGAGCAATTAAGTTTCCTTTATACATGGGATTGTAAATCGTGTACCTTTTGTAAAGAACACTCATTCTTAGAAAATTCGTTCGTTAACCCTCTCACATCCTTATGACGCAGAAGTTGCCAGATTAGCAATAATAAATAGTTCTCTCACACTTATAATTACCTCTCCAAAATTAGTTTTCTGCCCACAGCTAACTCAAAGACAAGTGCAGAGGTTGAAGTAACTAAACTAAAGGTTTCTAAATACCCCTGATGGTAACAAAGGCTTTAAAGTATCCCTAATAGGCTCAAAATTGCATCAAGAACGTGAGAGGGTTAAGTATGATTGAAGATTAGAAGCGTAGGCCCATGTCTTTGTGTTATAGCAATGCCAGGCAGAGGATCAAACCAGAGCAATTGTTTGGACACTTGAATGAATATGAGAAGCAATACAACAAAGTAACATCAAATATGAGAAGCAATACAACAAAGTAACATCAAATATGAGAAGCAATACAACAAAGTAACATCAAATATGAGAAGCAATACAACAAAGTAACATCAAATATGAGAAGCAATACAACAAAGTAACATCAAATATGAGAAGCAATACAACAAAGTAACATCAAATGAAGTCCGTTTTGGAAAAATTGGTCATTGTATTACTTCCAAAAAATTATTTGAAATATTAACCAAATGTGTTCTTTCCATATTTTACAATAATAATCACAATAATGAACTCGGCTTTCGTTTGATACCCTTTTTGTAATGTAAAATTTGCAAAATAAACAAGCTGAAACTGGGACGATACAAGATAAATGCAAAACACTGATCAAAATCGCTATGTGGAAACAACGCTTAATAAAATACAAATTTTGAAATAATAGAACACAATCCACCACATAGGGTGTACACAACTACCCAGTGTGCCAAAATTCGCCCATTTTCTTCGTGATCCCGAACCTAACATTGAAAAAATATTGATACTGAAATAGGCTAAGAGCCTGTGACTGTCCCGGGGCGGCCGGGAGCCCCGCTAAACCTGCCATTCTATTTCTACATTACACTCATCAAACGATAGTTGCTCTGCTCTACACTGTACTCTACATTGGCTATGATCTTAGAACTATTATATATCACCTGTATTGAAGTCCAAATGCAGCTACTAATGTAAATATAGACGGATAAATCCAGAGCTCGAGTCATGAGAGCGATTTGTTTACACTGTGAAAACACAACTTGTTCGGTTCGGATGAGGTGACTGACTTTAGCACCAATATAACAAATATATATTACAATAAGGAAACAGCCATCGTTCATAGAACGAATTCCTGGATGGGAGAGTCCGCTAAAACAAACAAACAAACAAACAACCAATGTACCCCTACACTCCGATGTTATATTGCGCCGAAGGCTGAGTTCAAGACGAACACAACTACCGTAATTTTATTGGCACTCGAATGCTCAATAATATGTAGATTAAAGGATAATAATAGGTATTTATCTAAAACTATGTATATATTAACTAAACTACTCCATGTGTTTAATATATTGACTAAATTTCACTGAAATGAATAATGTAAAATATTAATTTAAGTTTGAATGTTAATTTTCTGATCAGAGTTCCTCTTAATTAAACTCCTTCAAAATACAGATATTGTTTCGTATGTGCTAATTTTATGGGGTCTCTAATTTCTTAAAAATAGTGAATGAATATAAATTTTATGTGTTTGACAAAGAGCGCAAGACCTTGAGGCATAAGGTAAGCTATAAATTAGTACGATTTTATGATGAATTATTGGTTTTCAGGGGTATATATGTGGTTGGATTAATGGAAACCAACGAACGAATATCAGCACTGTTTTCCATTGTGGCTGTTTCCGAGAATAATCCAATGATGACGTCAAATTAGCTTGCCGCCAATCAACTGTGGAACACTTGGAAATGTGTTAGCTGTTATTTACCGATATATTTGTGGAAAAATAGAGTGAATTAAGGGGCTGGAATATAACATTGACTTCATGTGAAGTGCGAGTGCCCTACACATTCTAAAATTGTGCATATTAATCTTGGGGAACTCATTATATATAAGGTATAAGTTCAAGGTGATACTTTGGATAAACCTGACTTCTAGCAAGCACCAAACAGCGATTTTGTAAGTAGCCAAGCATATTATTTTGTCAGATAAGCCTAGGCCTACTTGTATTAGCCTAGGCCTATGATGATAATGATGATTTGAAGCAGAAATGAGTAGCCTAGGCTGAGGCTAGGCATATTAGGCTTAGGATAACCCATTATCCAACAATCTTAGGACTGCCCCCACTAGTGGGGCTATGTATAATGTATTGATAGGCTAATGAAGATCAAGGAAGATTTGAGGTTAAAGACAGTAAAAAATAAGGTTAGCTAGGCAGCTGGGAATCTGGTTCTGGTAGGCTAAGACTCAGAGCCCACTCTTAACCCGGGAATGGCGAAGGTCCTCAATTATGGTAATTATTTAGAAGATGACCTTTTTTTCTAGTTATTAAAAACTTACTCTATGATGTATTATATGATATATAGAAGCAATAGAACTGTTAAAATGACCTGGGAAGTGTATATTAAACTTAGCCTAGACCAACATTCCTGTTTGTTTTTTGTTTTTTTTTGTAGCTAAGGCTAGGCTAGGCTAACCTAGCCTAGGCTACTCTTGAGTTTTGGAACACAGTAGGCCTAAGCCTAGGCCTATTTTAGATGTCTAACTTTTAAAATAATAATATAAAAATACGTAGGCTAGGATTTTTTTTTTTTATCATTATACAGAAAGTTGTATCACTCAAAAAAACAGCGTCATTCGACACCCTGGCTAGGCTATAGCCTATGACAATAACAGTTTGCCATCATGCCGTGGGATTAGGCCTATAGGGGTAGACCTGTCACTGAAGAATACTTTCGCAGTCTTACCGTTTGTTTCTGTTTTCAAGGTATAGGCTATAGGCAGAATAGGCTACAGTAGTATCTTATCTACTGGTATCTTATTTTATTGTAGTTTATATTATGAGTGGAAGATTTGCAATAACTTACCCTAACCAAAGTCCAAACTTAGTGTCCAAAGTGGGATCTGCACCCTGCCTCTATGTTCTCATTTTGTATACCGGTAACTTTTTAGCCAGATTACCGGTACAATTTAATAAGTGTACAGCCAGCAGCTAGGCCTACCGCCTACAGTGCATTTATAGATTTCCCGGAATCCCGGCCATGACTTGGGTATCACTAAAGAATCTTTCCGCAGCCTTATGTACAATTGTTTGTTTTTATTTCTTCAAGGAATATAGTACAGTAGTTTATTGTTCAATTGTTTATCATGTTATGAGTAGATAATTTGCATTACCTTACCCTAACCTAACTTTACTTAGTCTTAGTGTCCAAAGTGGGGGCTGCCACTATCCCCACAGTCCACACACCCGCTAACTAACATATATTATTGGTATGTCTTGTCATTACTATAACCTGACTTCATGGGGGTAACGGAGACTTGATTGAATATTTTCGGAATTAGCCTCGCAGAATCTTGAGTCTTTTAAAGTTGTGAAAATTAAAGTAAGTTTCTACGTTCCTACTGATTGTACTTAACCCGAGATGGGAATAGCCTACCCAGGTATTTTTTACTCGGCCCAGGGAAAATAATAGACAAACAAATGTTCTAATCAAAGTTTATTCTTGAAACTTTGTACCGGTATGTATTTTAACCAGTACTCTATAGTAACTCATGTATCATATGAAAGGATATAAATTAAGTATGTAATAGTTCTTGGAATGCAACAACAAATATACATGAAATCTTTATTGGACAAAAGTTACAAAACTAAAACAGGGACTGCTAAGAATAATTTAAAAACCTGTTTTCAATGCCTATATTAGTGGACCTGAAGTGCATCTCTTTGAGACTGAAGTACAGGCAGCCAGCTCCCCTAGTATCCTGATTAAACACCAGTAAACATACATAACATCCCTTTTACTTACAATATTATTCATTCCTTTTAATAAATTTTGAGCATGTATTGTGCATATATTTACCTTCACATCTCAAAATTTCTCCGGCGGCCGGGGGGCTACGCCCCCCGGACCCCCTGTTATGGAGCGGGGGGCTGCGCCCCCCGCACCCCCCGCAGACGCCGCGCAAAGTTGATCCTTGTAAGCTTAGAAAAATGATCCAGAACTGGATAATTTCTGTTTTGGCACCCTGCAACTACCCTACATACGCAAGTCAATCAGAATATGTAATTAAACCTTTTCCGAATGTCGTCCTTGTAACTATATTTTGGCTACTAGGCCTATTAGACCGTTTTATTCAGCTTAAAAAAGGCCTCAAGCAATCAACAGGCTTCGAACTATCTCACTTAACCCTATCTACTACCACAGATCCCTTTTTAAACTGCACAACATAATCTAAATATAGCTAGAATATAATTAAAAGGACGTCGCCGGTACAGAAAGGGTTAACACTATATTTCGCTACTTAGTTGTTAGAATATCTAAATAATGAAGGTAAGGACATACATGATACATATAGACCGACAGCTGAAATAAATTAAACAAACTATATTATATATTATAGCCTATGCTAGCTATATATAAACAACTTTGTGCAGATTAGGAAGGATCTGTGGTAGTAAAACGGATTAAGTGAGATTGTTCGAAGCCTGTTAATAGGTGGAGGGCCTTTCTAAACTGAGTAAAAACATCCATTAGTAGCCATAATGAAGTTAAAAGGACGCCACCGGTACTGTATAGGTTAATCAATTGTTCGTCTCTAGATCATGCATAATTCAAAATTTCAAAATAGATTAAAATTTGTCAATGCAAATTAAAAGTATCCTAATACATCACTTGATACTTTCACTTACCTTGAGATATTCCAATTCGTTGAAAAGTATATATATTCCTACATTATTTTCCTGCGAGGTGCGTTAGGAATTTATGCGTTATTATTATCAATATCCGCCGCTAGCAACTACCTCGTCACCATGGCTAAAGACAAACACAGTTCAATGTTGAGCGAGTATATATTTAAAACTTAATCCGGGTTTTAGGTTGGATTCCTTATATGAACATCACACACTTATCTGTATCACTAGCGATCACACTAAGCACTCACTAACACAGATACGACTTTTTCACGCCACTGGTTGAAGGATAAAGAGGGGAACACGAAGCAAAAAGAGCAATGTCCACACTACACGAGAGGTTGGGAGACACTGAGGGACTGAGGGAGTAGTGGCGACTATAACCCCTCCCCCCCCCCCCCCCCCTGCTCTCACCCTGCCAGCCGCGCCCCTCTCTCTCTCTCTCACACACACACACACCCTCTCTTTCTCTCTCACTCCTGTGCTGTTCTTCCATTTATTTTTATTTCGAATTCCGCTCTGTTAGAAGTAGGTCTTGATAACCTCATTTCGTGGTAAGGTCCGAGTGGTCAGTACAAGTAAGTCTCTCTCTCTCTCTCTCTCTCTCTCTCTCTCTCTCTCTCTCTCTCTCTCTCTCTCTCTCTCTCTCTCTCTCTCTCTCTCTCTCAGATATATTAAAACCTATTTATATCATAACATTAAATATGAAATTAAATCATATATTAGGCTCTTCTGCCACCTCAGTGTCCAGGGTAGTTTTAACCTAACAATCAGACGTAGTAATAATATAAACTGAAATAATCAAACACAATGCAAGAATGAGTAATTAACAGCAGTTCCCCAAGACACACGAAGGCATGTATAGTTGGTTCCGAGTCACTTTGATAGATTCAAAATATACAAAGGATAAGACTGCTATTCTCGATCAATGCTACTTCTATTTTGACGTGATTGTAAAGTTTGTAGTTTGAAACCAGAAACAAACAAATGTAGGGTAGATATTTATTTTAAAATATGTTATGTATTTATAATGTTCATAATTGTTTTTAGTTTCCTCCCGTATTTGAGATAAATCCGTGCATTTTTTTCGGTAGAGACTCTTACCCGTCGAAGGCCGCTTCCTTCTAGAATGCAGGCTTGCTATCGCTCGACAGGAAACAAAATCGACACCTAAATAACACGATCAGTCGCAAAATCGCCATTATAATGAGGCGAATATCTTAAAATGTCAAAACTAAAGGGGTTAAGCATGAGGTAGAAGAGGTCAGCGACGCGCCCCCCCCCCCCCAGAACCCACTCCTTCGCCACACACACACACACACACACACACACACATAGATCACGGATAAATTACACAAATACCACAAAATAAACTATTATATAATTGCCACAACTACTGTAGACTCTGATACAGATGATCGTGTAACACCGATTTTACCGGATGGCAGACTGCAATACTGTTCGCCGATAAACTTGTTTGAACGTAGAAGGTCGCTCTTTTCATTTAAGTGTGGTTAACAATAGACGATTTTAAGCAATATATATATATATATATATATATATACAGTAGATTTAACCAGGTTTCCGAGAAGAAAATAATCAGAGCAAAAGTGGGTGTCAACTGATCTTTCATTTCCTGTTAGACCTTTATGTCACGGACGATTTTTTCAAAGGTGAATAGAAATATAATATAGCGTATTATGTTGAAATACATATATACTGGTATATATATATATATATATATATATATATATAAACATGTTCACATATTGAAAATAATATAATAATATAATCATAGTATTGTATTATTAGTAGTAGTAGTAGTATTACTATTAGTAGTAGTTGTAGTAGTAGTAGTAGTAGTAGTAGTAGTACCAGTTGTAGTACTTATTTAATCAAATAATACTAAACAAGTAGGAGAAGGGCTAAATCCTTTCAATATTAGTATGTTTTTCATAATTATATTCTGGTTATCATTATGTGGAATGTGATGCAGGATGTTTTGCAAGCAACGTTGTACAAGCTTTCATAAGTACCTGTTATGGGGGTGGCTTTTGTGAACTCCCTCATGTGTAGCCCCATTAATGGTGTGGTCTTAAAATTACACTCCATTATGTTGGTGATAATAAGACATTCTGCACCATTACTTTATGAATGTCATGAAATTCTGTGCCGCTTAGGTGTCGATTTTGTACTGGCGTGCAATAGAGAGCCTGCAATTATGAGGAACAGGGCATATTTCTGCCGATAAATGCACACAAATGTCTTAAAGGAGGTTAGTAGGGGTATAATATTTAGCTTGATAGAGGTCTAAGGAGTAAGTAAACAATAATAAAAAACAATTTAATTTTCCTCTCAACGCTTACGGATTCTTAAAATACTTCCTAAAATCGTCTAATGATAGCCAGACTTAAGTGTAAACAGTATTTCGAATGTCCATGGGGTTAACTCTTTCAAGATGCGAGAAGGAATTATATATATATATATATTGCTATTTGATAGACAATTTTAATCAGATTAGGAAGGGTAAATGCAAGTCAAAAGGTTACTTGCGATAGTAATTACCCTTTCACTCCCCCAAAATTCTTCCTAAGCTTTATAACATCGTCTAATGAGAGCCAAAATATATTGGCAAAAAAACAGCTTGCACCAGTGTTAAGTAGTAAATGAACCTTGGGTGTATGTTTCCCTAGAGCTTTTCTCATTATAGAGATATATTCAGATTACAGTGGAGTCGAGTGGAGTGGTTATTATTACAGTTGAGTCGAGTGGAGTGGTTATTATTACAGTTGAGTCGAGTGGAGTGGTTATTATTACAGTTGAGTCGAGTGGAGTGGTTATTATTACAGTTGAGTCGAGTGGAGTGGTTATTATTACAGTTGAGTCGAGTGGAGTGGTTATTATTACAGTTGAGTCGAGTGGAGTGGTTATTATTACAGTTGAGTCGAGTGGAGTGGTTATTATTACAGTTGAGTCGAGTGGAGTGGTTATTATTACAGTTGAGTCGAGTGGAGTGGTTATTATTACAGTTGAGTCGAGTGGAGTGGTTATTATTACAGTTGAGTCGAGTGGAGTGGTTATTATTACAGTTGAGTCGAGTGGAGTGGTTATTATTACAGTTGAGTCGAGTGGAGTGGTTATTATTACAGTTGAGTCGAGTGGAGTGGTTTATTATTACAGTTGAGTCGAGTGGAGTGGTTATTATTACAGTTGAGTCGAGTGGAGTGGTTATTATTACAGTTGAGTCGAGTGGAGTGGTTATTATTACAGTTGAGTCGAGTGGAGTGGTTATTATTACAGTTGAGTCGAGTGGAGTGGGTATTATTACAGTTGAGTCGAGTGGAGTGGTTATTATTTGTGTCCAAACATATTTATTAAAAAATCAATATAAATAAAATACAAATAAATACATAAGTTAAAAGAAAACAATTATAATAGTAATTATATTATAATTATAATGGTGATAATAATAATAAAATAATAATAATAATAATAATAATAATAATAATAATAGTACTACTAATACTAATACTACTACTATTACTAATAATAATATGATTACTACTACTACTACTACTACTACTACTACTAATAATAATAATAATAATAATAACTACATGAATATATACATACAAATAAAGACAAATACAACAATATTAGCCATTGTTTTCAAAGCAAAAAATCTTAACTTTTGTATCATTGTCCTATTTGTTATGGTCTATTCATTATAAAGATACCAGAAATATAGGCCCTCAGCCTCTGGAAGGACTGGAGCAAATGGGCTACACATTTTTACATCTCTTTCCAAATGGACTCTTCCCAAAAGGTAGGCTTGCCAGGTCGATTAATCCATTGACCACTTGCAAGTTTCAGGCTATGTGGAACTTGGATCTGTAGACATCGATATTTAGCAGAAATACCCGCTATAATACAGTGTTAACACATTTGTATGCACATAAAACCCAATCCAACATACCTTTTAATTTATCAGAAATCTACATTATATTGCATTTCTGTTTAATAGCGATATTGACGACTCCAACTTCCTTATAGCCTGTTAATCGTATGTGGTGAATTCTATTTTCAGGTGTGAGATGTAGGAGGTCAGGAATTGCTAACTTATCGTAGTGAAAAGACTACACAAAACTAAAAACAAAAACACCCAAAACTTATTATGCGCAGGAAATGTTTGTAATGGAGCGAAAATAAGGTTACAAAAACGCCACTCAGGCTTACAGGCAGTTAGCTTACCTCCAGTGTTGAGAAGTTGGCGAGTGAAGGAGGGGAGGGGGGGGGGGAGGGTACGACAGGGGAAGGAAGGGGACAGTGGAGGGGGAGGGGAGGGGAAAGGCGAGTGCGTGCTGGATGACACACCCTGGGTCACGCACACCAAGGCTTTACTACATTCATACACACACACTCATATACACTCAAATATATATATGCAGTATATATATATATATATATATATATATATATATATCCACATGGAAGGAAGGAAAATAAATACAGAGTCCCAAGCGCTTTCGTGTATTACATCTTCAGGGGGCAGAGGACAGACAGACATTGATCATAATACAATGTGATATTATTGAAGTGCGAAAACCTAAACGAAAAACAATTAAAAACTCATACTAAGTAATATAAAACTATAAAGGAAAGACAGAGTGATAGTCATCAATAGAAGACTCAAAGGATTATTTGAGGTTTCGATTATACTAAAATCTCGTCATAAAATACATACCGGTTCAGTATATTTAAAAACAAAATAATAATAACGATCAAAAACGCAATTGTTTCGAATTGTGACAACAAGATCGAGTCAATATATATGAGTTAAAATACAGAAGGTGTTGTATGTCTGAAGCAGTTATAAACCCTTATCTCCAATTATAAATACAGAAGGTGTTGTATGTCTGAAGCAGTTATAAACCCTTATCTCCAATTATAAATATATCAAACCCTAAATTGTGATTTGTTTACAAATACAATTGACAATGAAATGATCTAGTTTGTACATGCCACTGCTTATATTCGTATTTATATTATCTTTATGCTTAATGAAGCTAGATTCCATTATATTCCGGTCAACATAGGATTTACATGAAACAATTGATGAAGCATTATTCCAGTCAATATTGTGTTCATAATCTCGAACATGTATAAAGACACCGTTTGAGACTTAGTCATGGTTGAACGCTTGTCACATGTTGTTTAATTCGAATGGCTAGTTGTTTTCCAGTTTGTCCAATATATACCGTATTCCAATTTTTGCAAGGGAGTTTGTATATACATCCACCGTACATATCAGGAGAATTCTTTATGAGTATATTCTTAACAGTATCGCTGTTACAAAAAACAACATTAACATTAAAAAGTTTCAGCATAGGAAGTACCTGGAGGAGATTAGCGTCGTATGGTAACTTTAACATATTATGAATATTAGTTGTTGGTTTAGGATTAACTCTATAACTCTGCCTGTCCTCTGTCCCCTGATGATGTAATACACGACAGCGTTTGGGACTCTGTGTTTATTTTCCTTCCTTCCCTGTGGATATTTAGCATATTATAAGTTCACGTGTTGCTGTGACTTTCTTGCATATTATATATATATATATATATATATATATATATATATATATATATATATATATACAAACAATATAGACGTGAAGAAACACACACACACACACACACACACACACACACACACACACATACACATACACACACTCTCACAAACACACACACATACTCTCACAAACAAACACACACACACACACACACACACACACACACACACACACACACACACACACACACACGTATTCCGCATAACACCCTCATCCATAGTTATATAGATTAATTTAACCACATATAAAGCATGTTGTGGTGTGGGGAGACATTTGGCAACTCATCCGTAGTAAACAACGTATATTTATGAATTAATTACTCATAACCTAAGGCGTGTGAAAAGAGGAACGTGATTGGTTGAGGCGAGAGACAGTGTGAACGATAATGTTGCACTATGTTTACATTAATGCTTGGTTAATGGATTTATCCAGAAAGCTGTACAGTATTAAAAGGATGATTTCAATTACTTTTTAATTAAAATTAATTAATAGATATGAATAATTATATCAATTCAAGTAACAGAATATGTGGGTTTAATGATGCCAGGTGGGAGGCGCCTCGATTCCAAACATTTTTCTGGAGACAACTCCATCAAGCTTAAGAAAAACACCACTAGAACCCCTTTCAGGATATATTTGTAAATTTTCGGTAGAAAACTGTCCTAGCCGAAGGCCGATTCCTTCTAAAATTACAGGCTTGCTTTCGCTCGCCAGGAAAAAATCGACACCTAAATGGCACGAAAGTTCTCAATATAGACAAATATATGAGGCGAAAGGTTTCAACATCGCCAAACTAACGGAACAAACGTCTAAAAATCTCAAAACTATTATGCTAAACATGAGCGAGAAGGGGCTCCAGAAAAAGCGAGTAGTACCCCCTTAACACAACTCATGTTACCTCTTTTTTTATGAGCACTCCTATTACATTCATAATACCTGTAATATTTAAACAAGTAATTTAATATAAGGTATCGGAAAATTATTTATGAAAAAAAAACCGCGTGTGGAGCTGCAAATGCCAAATATTAAGATTTACGAAACATTGGAAATCAGCCAGTTCTTCGTTTTCTTTTGTATTTAATTGGTTGTTGGAATAAGGTGCATTGTTGTCAGCTCCCCATGCTACAGACGTGCTAGATTTCTTACTGTATTGTGTAATTCATCAACCTATATCACAACAGCTATTAATGTTGTTCTGAAAGGAACTGAACTAGAATAGTGATAAACTCGATATGTGACATTTGAGAGAGAGAGAGTGTGAGTGAATCACTTACACATCCGGTTTCCTTGGCTGTAATAATAGTCATACAAAGTGTGATCCGTATTTAGTATATATAGTCCATCTACTATAGGTAAGCCAAAAATGGTGACCCCTAGCTCTAAAAGGGCTAGAACAAACGGGCTGAGGGAGTCGTCCGATATTGCAAGATGAGGTATTGAGACATTATGGCTTGGAGATGTGGAAGCAGCAATGAGCCAATGAGAGACAACCGGGTGTTGTATGTCTACGAAGGTAAGATTACAAACAAACCGGTTACAACACTCATCTGTCTCGTTGCTTCACTCGTAATCAGAAGTAAGAGCACTTGGTTTTAGTGATCAGGGCGATTGAATCTACAGACTATAATCCTACGTCCGTAGGTAGAGTTGGAACATGGAAACATTTACTAGTTAATTATTTACTCTTTCAGTACCGGCAACATCCCTTTTGTTATATATTATGGAAACTAATAGATGATTTTGTTTAGCTTATGAAGAATGTCTACCCATAAAAAGGTTACAAAGTACCTCAATATGTCCTTATAGCTACAATATAATCTTCCTAAGATTCATAAAATCGCTTTAATGTAGCTGGAATGAAATGAAAACTATGTCACCGGTACAGAAAGGGTTAAAATACTGTAGATTCTGAAGTACTGAACCATAATATAAATTTGTGTTTAATATTTGTTCCCCTATGTCTCAACCTCGGGACTGTAGGCTGTTCCCCTATGTCTCAACCTCGGGACTGTAGGCTGTTTCCCTATGTCTCAACCTCGGGACTGTAGGCTGTTTCCCTATGTCTCAACCTCGGGACTGTAGGCTGTTCCCCTATGTCTCAACCTCGGGACTGTAGGCTGTTTCCCTATGTCTCAACCTCGGGACTGTAGGCTGTTTCCCTATGTCTCAACCTCGGGACTGTAGGCTGTTTCCCTATGTCTCAACCTCGGGACTGTAGGCTGTTCAGTAGCCTGTAACTCTCACGAGGCCCCGAAATTATCGATTGAAGCTTCGAGATGTTGGGTTCTTCATATGTGCCGCACTATAGGGTTAAGGGGAGGAAGACCGTTTTTCTGGACCCCCTTCTCCCTAATGTTTAGCCCCACTAGTTTTGAAATCATAAGACGTTTGGCCCATTAGTTTTGCGATTTTACCACCTTTTGCCCTATTTTGTTGTCAATTTTAAGACCGTTCGAGCCATTTAGGTGTCGATTATTTCCTGGCGAGCGACAGCGAACCTGCAATTTTACGAGGAATCGGCCTTCGGCCGGGACATTTTTCTACCGAAGAATGTACAAATTTATCTTGAAGGGGGGTCTAGGGGGTGTTTTTCTAAGCTTGATTGAGGTCTAGGGAGGAAACTAAAAATATATATGAATAAATGAATTAATAGACCAAACAAACGGTCTGCCTCCCCTTAAGTTGAACTTGAAGGTGTTGGTTGCTTCCTTTCTGCCACACTAGATGACGACACCTTATCATGTCACTTGATTTGGAGAGAGGAGCGATACGGTCGTTCACAGCATCTTCGAACATGGTCGGGCATCTTCTATGCTATGAACTCGTGACAATATAGGGGGTGTCTTCTTGACGTGTCGGTGTAGCCAGGATACTTGTAGAACAGCAGGAACGATCATATCACCTCGGAAAAAAAACCTGTCGTTTGGCATGGACTCGTTTTGAGGTCCTTTTATGTCTGCAGTCCACACAATATCCACTGTGCTATAGCCTCGCCCAATGAAGACAGTCGCTACAGAAAATACTCACACATGATCAACAGAGATCCTATAGCAAAAGACTCACACATGATCAACAGAGACCCTATAGCAAAATACTCACACATGATCAACAGAGATCCTATAGCAAAATACTCACACATGATCAACAGAGCTCCTATAGCAAAATACTCACACATGATCAACAGAGACCCTATAGCAAAATACTCACACATGATCAACAGAGATCCTATAGCAAAATACTCACACATGATCAACAGAGATCCTATAGCAAAATACTCACACATGATCAACAGAGATCCTATAGCAAAATACTCACACATGATCAACAGAGATCCTATAGCAAAATACTCACACATGATCAACAGAGATCCTATAGCAAAATACTCACACATGATCAACAGAGATACTATAGCAAAATACTCACACATGATCAACAGAGATCCTATAGCAAAATACTCACACATGATCAACAGAGACCCTATAGCAAAATACTCACACATGATCAACAGAGATCCTATAGCAAAATACTCACACATGATCAACAGAGATCCTATAGCAAAATACATTGGTCCACCTATTTCTGTGGACGTCATTTTGGTGCCGTAATTATCAAATCATTGGGGTAATACTTTATGTCCGGTCATGTAGAATGTATAAGCAACCACTGTAACCTGTTCCAGTAATGCACAATGTTTATTTTAGGTATGGAATTTTATTTATTTATGTTTTGTTTTATGTGGATGAGGGTGACAAAAGCCAAACTGACTGTGACGAGTGCCTCCCCCAGAGTTGAAGGAGTGATACGGCCAAAATCAAGGAATGTTCGAGCCAAAATGTCTGGACACAGAATTTGAAGCAATTTGCAATTTAAGTCATAGGATGAGGGAAAGATAGATTCAGGGTGAGAGTTCCAGAGCTCAGCTGTTGAATAGAAGAAAGATTGGGAGTACCGTTTTACTCTTAATTTGGAGAGTTGCACAGAGTAGGGGTGAAATTGTTTTGCAAGACGGGTGCTACATATTCTACGTAAAGAGGGTGGTATACATTGAGAAAGGTCTGAGTGACACTGATTACTGTAATAGCGTTAGAATATCGAGAGAGTTGCAACATTGCGGCGAAGAGAGAGAGATTGCAAAGATTCGGTGAATGGAAGTGAGTTAATGAGTGTGGGGAGAGGCTAATGACACGAGTGGCACCAATATGGCGAAGGTTGTCGATCTTTGCTACCACCATGCTAACTGTATCTAAACCGTCAAAGGGTCTACGTACATTACCCCTTGTTTTGCCCCATTTGCTTGGCGATTTAAAGATATTACGCCCCATTAGCTTACCAATTGTAAAACGTTTCGTCCCATCCAAGTGTTTGTGATTTTTTGGCGAGGAACGTCGAGCCAGTAATATAGGAAAGTCTCCGGACGGAAAACTTACGAGAAAAATATATATTAGCTTGAACATTGGCTCAGATGAGGGAAATTCAATATTATAAATAGTATTACTATAATCATTATTATCATCATAATTCATATTTTTATTATTATTATTATAATTATTATTATTAATGTTAGTATTATTATAATTATTATTATTATTAAAATGAAAAGGATCAAAGGGAAACATAAACAAAAAGTTCAATATTAGCGTGTACCCTCCCAACAACATCATTACACACCATAGACAAACCACAGGAATTATTTAATCAATGCCAGACACGCTAACACTACCTGGTGCGACGGCATGGGGGTGACTATGGAATGTCGCTAGATCATTCTGTAGGGGTTATTATATTGATCCAGTTTTTTCCGAGCAATGTATTTTTAGCTTACACAAAAATATAAATATATAGACAAATAAGTGATTCCGCAAACCACCTTCAAAAATGAAATTATAATCTTTAAACTAAATACCGGTAAGTATATTTTTCGGGGGAAAAATGTCATAGCTAAAGGTCAGTTTCTTAATAATTGATGGCTTGCTCTCCCTCGGCCAGATGAAAATTGACACCTATATGGGGTGAATAGTCTTATAATCACAAAACAATTTGAATGAAGCGTCATAAATTCTCCATGATAATCGAGTGTAACAGGGCTGGTCCATAGAATGTTCATCTCGTACCAGATAAGGTTAAGGGGAGATGGTTCACTTTTTGGGAGATTTTTGCATGTATTCATTATTTTTTCTAGTTTCCTCCCTAGACCTCCATCAAATTTAAACAAACATCCATTAGATCCCCCTTCTAGATTGATTTGTACATTTTTCTGTAGATAAATGTCCCGGCTGAAGGCCGGTTCTTCCAACATTACAGGCTCACTATCGTTCGCCAGGAAAAAAATCTACACCTAAATAGCACGAAAGGTCTAAATATTGACGAAGAAATGGGGCGAAAGGGATTAAAATCAACTAACTAATGGGGCAAACATCTTAACATCTGAAAACTAATGGGGCTAAACATGAGGGAGAAAAGTGACCAGAAAAACGACCCATGTCCCTAACGGATCCAGGATTTGAGGATGAATATTTATACTACCATAATCCTCTAACTGTCTTCGTGGCGCAATGCATAAGTGTGTTGATTTTTCGGTGTGAGTGTGACGCTCCTGCATAGTAGCCACGTGCGGGCATGCACGAGTGTCGGCTGCCCAGCCGTTTAGAAACCGGCTGGCGGCAGCCGGCTGGCCGGCTTTTCCTTAGTATATATCCTACGACAATGTAACTAATGTCTGGGATATTCTTATGTTGTTTCACAGCTTGAAGCTGCCCTTATTCTTAACCAACACATCTTAGTATATTTTATTCTCGATAGTTGATTGTTTCATTATTATATATAAGATGTAAGTCTAGTGAGAGTGGGAGGAGACGAGCGGGAGAGAGAGACCGGCTGGGGGACGTTGCTTCGCGCGGGCGCGGAGAGACTAGCTTGGGACGAGCCTGATTGTTGCCAATTAATCGCAACGTTAGGCTTAGTTTCGACTCACGCAAGGGGTAGACGATTTTGACCCGGCACGGTGTTGAGTGTTGCCAAGCATGGGATGTATTCGCATGCCTAGGGTGGGGTCCAGACAGATTCAAGACTCAGAGCTCACCTCACTGTCGTACCCTTCGGATCCCCTTGATATCTATCCCTCTCAACCCCACTTAGAAACTTTCTCTCTTCCTTTGTATACCTTCTTTCCACTACTTCACCAATCTATTTAATTACCCCATCCCCTTGATAGACCTTATATCTATCATTGTATTAACGACGAGCTCTCAGATAACTAGATAGGATTTTGGGCCTTATGCAGAGATATAATTGTTAATGAGACCTAGGAAGCTTTTTTGTTGTCTCATATTTGGTGGTTTCATGCTTGCTAGTGTGTTCTTGTGGCAGGTGAGCAGGGGCTAGACCGGAGGGGAGGTTTTTTTGCGATCCTTTAAGTAAAGTCTGCAGGTGCGAGTCCTGTGGACCTGCACAACTTTACTAGGATAAACGTGGGAGTCTGGGGGCATTTTCTTGTCTGTGTGCCTGTGTGTCTAGTGTTGTGTTGTGTGAGGGCCCTTGCCTAGTCCACTCAGCACTGCGCTAGCACGTCTTGCGTTTGTTTTAGGGTCGCCAGGAGAGAGTCAGATACTTGGGATCTGAGTCTCTCAAGAGAGCACCCTTTCAATTAGAGTAATTTGGCGCACAGACTTGGGAACGTCCCTAGGCTAGAGCAGGTGGCTCAGCCCGGGTATCCGAAGCCTATATCCTTCCGGCTAGACCTCTGCCACCTGGCAGATTAACAGCTAGCGGTTTATTATATCTGTATGCTTGTTATTGTGCCACAGTTTACCGTCTTTGTGAGCATTGTGAGTCAGGGTGTGGCTTAGGGACTCTGTCCGAGCAGGTTTGCCTGACTAAGAGTGAGAAACACACCTGTATGTGGTTATGTTGCGAGTTGCTGCCTTTATTTAATTATACCTATGCCATTATACACTGTAGGTCCTATCACTAGTATTTATTCCTGCTTATTAGTTAAGAGTTCTCTAAATCCGTAACGTACTTTCTTTGCTAAGCATCAGATCCTACAGTAGCCGCATGCAGTTTAGAAACCTGCATCTTGTCTACCTGTACGATGTTTTGAAGACTGTTTGCTTTCAGCTTCTTTCACGCAGGGGTGATTAGTTGTATTAATTAACGTAACGTTAAATGTACTTTCTTCTAGTTTGTTATTAAATTGTTTCTGCAATTTAATTCCGTTATCTATCTTTTCCTTGAAGCTTTAAGTCAACTTAATTGTGTGATCTTTTATATAGCCTGCTTGACTATCAGCAGTCTATAGTGCGTGCACCCTGTAACCGAGTCATAGGATACCTCGTTGTCCAGGCAGGACTCTTGACGGTTTAGGGTAGTTTGTTGCCTGGGTTTATAGATAAGGGTTGGATCTAGCGTTTTCCGTTGTTGCTTGTTGCCGCATACCTAGTCCAATAGAGAGAGCCCAGTGTTTATATATCCCAGGACGTAACAAATGGCGACCTTGCATAGGATTTACTGAACAGAGGAATATAGTGGTCATTTGTTTTGAGATTCCTTATGATTGGAGGAATACAGTGGACATAGAGTTTTTTTGGAGCAACCAATATAACACATTAAAGACTTTAAATAACATTAGTATATACATACTTGCATAGGAGATAAGGCACATTCTATAACCGTGATAATTACTGCAGTGCACAAATATGTCTAATACATCAGAACACAGTGGTGGGTCAGGTCACGATACGGGCTCGGAGGGAGAAAGACCTGTGGACTGGCTAGTCGATAGCGAGGAGGGTGCTAGAAGATTTTTAGAGGTGCCCCTTACCGCTGCCAGGGTGTTGAAGCTGAATAAGTATGGCTTAAAGTGTGTGGCAGGTCTTCAGGGTCACCAGGGTTTAAGTGGCATGAGGAAAGATCAGCTGAGGACTTTGATATTGGGTTTAGAAGGGAGAGACCTGGGTGGAGAGGCGACTCGGGGCCCCGGTCCCCAGCTCCACTCTACCCCCATATCAAACGTCAGGGTGCCTGAATTTAGTACATACCCCCAAGTTGATGGTCAATGGCAGCGTGGAATTCAATCACAGGGACCCTCTCCATTAAATGCACCTTCCCCTCCTCAAGGGTTGACTCCAGATTTGTTGTTTCGGCTTGAAATGGCCATGGACGGCCGCCGAAAGACAGGCTAGTGTGCAGGCTGAGGTTGCTAGAGTTCAGGCTGAGGTTGCTAGAGCTCAGGTTGAGGCTACCGAAAGACAGGCTAGTGCGCAGGCTGAGGCTGCAGAGAGAACAGCTATACGAGAGGCTGAACTGCAGGCAGAGTCTACTAGGTATCGGGCTGACAGGGAGCTGGAGAGATCTCGAGTGGAGGTAACAGGGCGAAATATTGGGGGAGGTTACAGACATCGGGACCAATCATTGTCGCACCTGCTTAAACTAGTTCCTGTGTTCGATGAATCATGTGTGACTGAGTTTTTTATGCGATTTGAGAAGAAGTGTCAGGAACACCAGTGGCCTCAGGAAAAGTGGGCAGCATTAGTTTCATCAAGACTCCTAGGAAAGGGGCTAAAAGCGTATGATGCACTACCTTTAGAGTCCTGTGTAGTTTATGATGAGCTAAAGAAGGCTGTGCTACGGGCCTATGAGTTACAACCAGAAACTTACCGCTTGAAGTTTCGGGGTGTTACTAAGGGCAAGGATAGTACCTTCCTAGAACACGCCCGGGACTTGTCTGATGCACTACGACATTGGCTGCGTTCTGAGAGGGCAGCTACTTTTGAGGACTGAGCGAGTTGGTTCTCTTGGAGCAGTTCTTTAAGTGCACAGGCGGGGACTTAACATTAAATATAAAGGAAAAAAATCCTAGAACTCTCCAGGAGGCAGCAGAAATGGTTGACCTTCGACTGTCATTAATTCGAGGGTGCGAAGCAGCAGCTAGGAGTGAGTCGGGTGCAAAGGATCGTACCCCTCCCCCTCCCAAGAATTTTGATACACATAAATACACAAAACCAGGTAGCACTGACAATAAAACTGAACATAAACCAAATACCGTCCCGTATAAGAAGTCTAATGGTACCTCCCACTCCCAAGGGAATCCAAAGAGTAAAGAGTGCTTTGCATGTCACAAGGAGGGTCACTTTGCAAATGCTTGTCCGAACAAGCCACCAAACAAGGTTGTGTCATTGACCTGCAGCATAGGGGTGTCGCCTATATCTTCTGAGTTTGCCAAGGGTAGTTCGTCAGAGGTTGGGACACAGCCTGTGTTCAAGAGTCCGGAAGGCTCGAACCCTGTCCGCGACGTCTTTGGGGGTCATAGAGGGCATGGTTTTGTGTGGTGGGCTGGCGAAAGGCGAGGAGTTAAGCTATTGCGTGATACTGGGGCTTCTCAGACCTTGTTAAAGAACTTTGCTGGTAGACCGATTAACGCTGCTCGGGTGGTGGTAGTTCAGGGGATCAATGCTACGAAGTCCTACCTGCTGGTGCGGATGGAGCTGGAGGTGGGTGGTGTGGCGAAGGAGCTGGATGTCGGAATCGTAGAGAACTTGCCTGTTGGGGGCGTCGACCTCCTCCTCGGCAACGACTTTGCGGTGCCTGCTTCTAAGGTTTCACCCTTGGTCGTTGCCGAGAAGGCGGCCGACGTTAGTAGGGAGGAACAGGAGTGGGTTGAGAAGTGTAGCGTACAAACCATGGCGTGTGTTGTGACGCGTTCTCAGACATCCGGAGCCTTGCAGCTACCACCTCAGTCTATCAAACCGCGGATGAAAGGTCACAAGAAAACGGGAAGTGTTGGTCAATTGGAGAGTTTTGAGCCGGCAGTGTTTCTTGGTGACTCATTATTGGCACCTATGTTAGAGTCTGGAGAGGCCCCAGGACCTGTCACAGCTAGTGAGGAGGTAGGGCATGAAGAGACTCCGAGGCAGCAACGTTACACACAGAGAAAAAAGGGTTGCTCAGTTTGATATTGGGGGAGGACTTGGGTTGCTTCGGAAGCATCTAGACAGGTTGGTTCCCTCAGATATTTGTAAACTGCAGTTGGAGGATCCGGAAGTTCAGAAGTGTGGTAATGGTGCTGTCGAGATCAAACACGAGGACGGGGAAACATGTCATGTGAACCTGTTGGAGGAGTTTGTGAGGCAACCACCTGAGCAGCCTACTGTCCCTGCGTTGGTCTGCAGCGGCCAAGGTGGAGAAGGAGAGGGGGGCAGTAGGGCACAGGTGGAGGAGAGTAGGGATTGTCATGTCTCGGCGGAGCAGTAGGCGGGGGACACGAGTCTGGTGGCTGTGGAAGCGCTAGAGCACCTGCCTGAGCAGCAGTGTGCAGCGCTCCAGCACCAGCTCGGTTCATACCCCACTGGTCGTGCCGAGCCCCTGAGTCTCACAACTCGGGCGGTGCAAGATGTTCCGCGGGCAGGTCACGTGAATGTTGAGAGACCGTTAGCCTCGTTGTTTCGGTGGTTCAAGGTGGGCGACGAGGCTTTGGCATGGTTGCCAGGTCAGGGTCGACCCATGGCTGCCAAGGGTGGTGGTCAAAAGGAGGACATTGAGCAGATTGGTGAGGTTGGCTGTGCCCGGTCGTCGCATAGCCTCCCAATGCTGCTCTAGTCTAATGCAACAGCCCTACAATAGACCGACTGTATCTGGCCATGTCGCTAAAAGCGGTGATGCTGCGCAGGCAGATGTCGTCACAAGGAATGCGGGGGTGCGCATGTACGGTATCGGCGAGGAAGCCTTAGCAATAATGAGCTATGGGAGTGACTGCACAGGTGGTACTGATTGTCCCTCTCATGACCTGGCTGTTCTAGGGACGAAGGTGGAGAAGGAGGGAGACTACAGGTTAGAAGCTGCGGTCTCGGCTGGGTTGTGGAAGGGCACTAGGATTGTTATTCTGCGAGATAAGTTGTTTACTAGGCTGTGGCAGTGCATCCGCATGTTTGTTGCTTCTCCAGGCCTGATGTACGGGGTAGAATCCGACATGCAGGCTGGAGATAGTGCAAGGCTCAGTTTAATTCCCTACCGTATAAATTCTGCTCGACAGCCTGTGGTGCAAGCAGAGCTGGATTACGTGTTGACGAAGGGTCTGAGGGATAAGGAATGTTGTGAGTGGTCGTTGCCTGTAACTTTGCAACCTGTGTTAAGTGGCAAGATCAGTGAGTGTGTTGATTGCGAGAGTGTGTGTGCATTATTCCTGACAGACGCCTATACCTTATCGAGAGTTGACGACACCATAGACCGCCTCGGGGCTGCATCGCCTATCACGAAGGTAGAACTAGTGAAAGGTTATTGGCAGGCCCCGTTGCCGGAAAGAGCGAAGAAAAATGCCAGTCTTGTGATGAACTGGGCAGTTTATCAGTGCCAGGTGTTGTTTTGCTGCCGGGACACAAGTTGGATGTGTGGCATGCTAAGGGCACTGATAATGTTTTGGCTGATTGTTTGTCACGGGAGGGTTTGTTTGCAGGAGAACCCTCGCCGTTCAGTCAGTGTGTGTTGAGAGTGGAGTAAAATAGGCTTGCCCCTGTAAGTGCAGCTGCCAAAAACAAATTAAAAAAGCAAAAAACCTTATAAAAACTCTTTATTTTTATAATGTGTAGAATTTTGTATAAGATGTTGTAGCAGTATCTAAGTTGAATGTTTTCGCTTATTGTCGCTAAGTTAGTTGAACTTGCTCGGTGGAGTGCAACAGTCTTTTTTTTTTTTATATATAGTGCCTTGTGTCGCAACAGTGTGTGGTACTATGAGAAGCTTTCTGTTAGATATGAAGAACTTAGTCAAGTGTCTTATATCTTGGGGGAGGTGTGACGCTCCTGCATAGTAGCCACGTGCGGGCATGCGCGAGTGTCGGCTGCCCAGCCGTTTAGAAACCGGCTGGCGGCAGCCGGCTGGCCGGCTTTTCCTTAGTATATATCCTACGACAATGTAACTAATCTCTGGGATATTCTTATGTTGTTTCACAGCTTGAAGCTGCCCTTATTCTTAACCAACACATCTTAGTATATTTTATTCTCGATAGTTGATTGTTTCATTATTATATATAAGATGTAAGTCTAGTGAGAGTGGGAGGAGACGAGCAGGAGAGAGAGACCGGCTGGGGGACGTTGCTTCGCGCGGGCGCGGAGAGACTAGCTTGGGACGAGCCTGATTGTTGCCAATTAATCGCAACGTTAGGCTTAGTTTCGACTCACGCAAGGGGTAGACGATTTGACCCGGCAACGGTGTTGAGGACCCCTTTGATATCTATCCCTCTCAACCCCACTTAGAAACTTTCTCTCTTCCTTTGTATACCTTCTTTCCACTACTTCACCAGTCTATTTAATTACCCCATCCCCTTGATAGACCTTATATCTATCATTGTATTAACGACGAGCTCTCAGATAACTAGATAGGATTTTGGGCCTTATGCAGAGATATAATTGTTAATGAGACCTAGGAAGCTTTTTTGTTGTCTCATATTTGGTGGTTTCATGCTTGCTAGTGTGTTCTTGTGGCAGGTGAGCAGGGGCTAGACCGGAGGGGAGGTTTTTTGCGATCCTTTAAGTAAAGTCTGCAGGTGCGAGTCCTGTGGACCTGCACAACTTTACTAGGATAAACGTGGGAGTCTGGGGGCATTTTCTTGTCTGTGTGCCTGTGTGTCTAGTGTTGTGTTGTGTGAGGGCCCTTGCCTAGTCCACTCAGCACTGCGCTAGCACGTCTTGCGTTTGTTTTAGGGTCGCCAGGAGAGAGTCAGATACTTGGGATCTAAGTCTCTCAAGAGAGCACCCTTTCAATTAGAGTAATTTGGCGCACAAACTTGGGAACGTCCCTAGGCTAGAGCAGGTGGCTCAGCCCGGGTATCCGAAGCCTATATCCTGCCGGCTAGACCTCTGCCACCTGGCAGATTAACAGCTAGCGGTTTATTATATCTGTATGCTTGTTATTGTGCCACAGTTTACCGTCTTTGTGAGCATTGTGAGTCAGGGTGTGGCTTAGGGACTCTGTCCGAGCAGGTTTGCCCGACTAAGAGTGAGAAGCACACCTGTATGTGGTTATGTTGCGAGTTGCTGCCTTTATTTAATTATACCTATGCCATTATACACTGTAGGTCCTATCACTAGTATTTATTCCTGCTTATTAGTTAAGAGTTCTCTAAATCCGTAACGTACTTTCTTTGCTAAGCATCAGATCCTACAGTAGCCGCATGCAGTTTAGAAACCTGCATCTTGTCTACCTGTACGATGTTTTGAGGACTGTTTGCTTTCACCTTCTTTCACGCAGGGGTGATTAGTTGTATTAATTTACGTAACGTTAAATGTACTTTCTTCTAGTTTGTTATTAAATTGTTTCTGCAATTTAATTCCGTTATCTATCTTTTCCTTGAAGTTGTAAGTCAACTTAATTGTGTGATCTTTTATATAGCCTGCTTGACTATCAGCAGTCTATAGTGCGTGCACCCTGTAACCGAGTCATAGGATACCTCGGTGTCCAGGCAGGACTCTTGACGGTTTAGGGTGGTTTGTTGCCTGGGTTTATAGATAAGGGTTGGATCTAGCGTTTTCCGTTGTTGCTTGTTGCCGCATACCTAGTCCAATAGAGAGAGCCCAGTGTTTATATATCCCAGGACGTAACATGAGCGTCCTGGGTTCGAATCCCTGGACTGCCATATGTGTTTGTTAATATCATTAATCTAGTTTAGGAGTAAAGTTGGTTGGTGGAGAGAACATAATAATTACAAAATGATGTGCTAAGTTGCTTGAAATCCGCTAATGATATCAAATAAAATGAAGTAATGTGCCCTGGGATTCTGCAGGGATTAACCCTCCGGATCCGGGGGCCCTCATATGAGGCGGTTCGCTGTGTCCGGGGCCATTTTCGTACAGTCAAGCTTCATAATTCAGAGCTACTGATTGAGACCACCTAGAGCAGTACAATGGAGTACAAAGGAAATCAAGCAACAACAGATCTAGTGACCCTTCTAGGCTGCTTGTCCTCCAAAACACTGAGGATCAAGTGTCCAAACAGTGGTTTAGAGTGGGTAAGGGAACATTGGAAAGGAAATTACTGCCCTGGAACTAATGTCCGTGGCAGGACTAGGAAGTTAGTAGGGGACAGATGGGTTTAGTAACTGAGGGGGGGATAAAATAAAGTTATTCATTTACAAACGCAGTCAGTCGCGTGTTTGATGCGAGATATTTGTCTAGGCGGAGTTTAAATGAATCAACGGTGATGCAGTCTATAACGTCTCGGGGAAGCCCATTCCACAAGTTGACAACTCGATTGAAGAAGAAATTCTTAGATTCGTGTGAGTTAAAAGATTTACCAATTATTTTGCAACCGTTTCCCCGCGTGTAATTAGATTGGTCGATAGTGAAGTACTTACTACAGTTCATATTGTCAATGCCTTTGATGATTTTGAACACTTGAATTAAGTCACCTCTTAATCTGCGCTGGGTTAAAGGAAATAGATTTAATTCTCTAAGACGCTCTTCGTATGGTTTCTTCTTTAGGCTAGGTATAATTTTGGTAACTCTACGTTGAACTCGTTCTAATTTGTTTATATCTTTTTGGTAATAAGGGCACCAGGATTGAACGCACTATTCCAGAAGAGGGCGGACTAAGGAATTGTAAAGGGTTAGGATAACTTCTTTAGATTTATGCTCAAATGACCTGCCTATAAAGCCAATTATTTTGTTTGCCTTCTTAACAACTTCTGAACATTGTTGACTCGGTTTTAGGTTACTCGATATTGTTACTCCCAGATCGGTTTCTCTGTTTACATTCTTAAGCTGAGTGCCATTCATCGAATAGTTTGCTTTCTCATTTAGGTATCCGATATGTAGTACTTTACATTTATCCGCATTGAAACTCATTTGCCAAATTTGGGCCCAACATGACAATTTATCTAGATTGTACAGGTGAGACCCTCATCTATGTCGTTGATGTAAATTAGAAAGAGAATTGGTCCCAGTACGGATCCCTGGGGTACCCCGCTACTTACATTGGTCCATTTAGAAGCCTTACCGTTTATGACTACTCTTTGCTTTCTGTCGCTGAGCCAATTTTCTATCCATTTCAACACACCGTCTTGAATTCCATGCACTTTTAGTTTTAGCAGTAAACGTTTGTGGGGAACTTTGTCAAAGGCCTTTTGAAAATCAAGGTATAAAATATCTACAGCTTTACTCTCATCGTAGAGGTTGAGGATATCGTGGAAGAAGACTAAGAGGTTTGTTAAACAGGAATGTTTTTTACGAAAGCCGTGTTGAGTATCTTTAAGTATGTTATTTTCCTCTAAGTGATTTACGAGTCTGACTCTTATGACCGTTTCTAGCATTTTACATACAACTGAGGTTAAGCTAATTGGACGATAGTTAATGGGTAGGGATTTGCTGCCTTTTTTGAATATCGGTGTTACGTTGGCTAGCTTCCACTGATCAGGCATAGTTCCAGACTGCAAGGATTTATTGAATAGTAATGTCAGTGGTTTGGAGAGCTCATCCTTAGCTTCCTTTAGAACTCTAGGCGAGATTGTAGCAGGTCCAGGCGTTTTATTTACCTTGAGTTTATCTAAACAATTCAATACTTCTCTCTCTGTAACGGTGATATTGCTTAGAGCATCTGAATTATCAATCTGAATCGGCGATGGTGTAGGGATATCACTGAGGTCTTCTGTTGTAAAAACTGATGCAAAGACGGTATTGAGGGCATTACTCATTTGTACTTCGTCTTTGGTGTATTCTCCATTTTCATCGACTAACTGTCCAACAGTTGAAGTAACTACTTTTTTCTTTCTGATATAACTATAGAATTCTTTCGGGTTTGTTTTACTTTGATTTGCAATATGTAACTCCAAGGTCTTTTTACTTTCCTTAATTAACTTTTTGGCTTTGCGTCGTAGCTCTACAAATTTCACCCGTTCTTCGTCATTTTGTGAGGATTTTAATCTATCATTAGCAAATTTTTTAGCAAGCAGACAGATTGAAATATCTTTATTCCACCATTTGGGTTTATTATTCTGGCCTGGATGCCGTATTTTCGATGGTATGCAGTCTTGCACTGCTTTTAGGTAAGTGGTTTCGAATAACTTCCAAGATGTATTTATGTCGTTATTGTTAATTAAATAGCTCCAGTCAGTTTCTTTAAACATAGCTCTAAGTTTATGGAAGTTTGCTTTCTTGAAATTAGGGACTTTTTCGATGCTACTATTTGGTTCGTTACTAGTAAACTTTAAAGTTAAAGTTATCGTACGATGGTCGCTGTTACTGAATTCATCACCAACATTCAAATTCTCTATTAATTCTTCTTTTGTTGCAAGTACAATGGCAAGAACATTATTACCACGGGTCGGCGTTCGAACAAATTGATAAAGCGAACTCTCTTGCAAGTTCGTATGTAAGTCATGTCCGGAGTGTGAAGTAAGAGTATCGCCCCACTTGGTCACAGGTAAATTAAAGTCGCCAAAAATTACGGTATCTTGTGAGTTACTTACATCTGCAATTTGTTCGTAAATTTCTCGGTCAGTTTACACTGATTGAGCCATTACAGTCAGGTTGTTTGCAAATTGTAGAACATCTTGTTGTCTGTAGACTGCCGTTGAGATGACATCGCTACGACGCGTGGTTGCCGAGTTATGATGATTTTAGCGGGGATTTTTAGCCGCGATTTTTACCTCTTATGAGGCCTCCCTGACTCCTAACCAAAATAAGTTTTGCCTCATATGAGGCCTCCCGGATCCCAAGGGTTAAGGGGAGGCAGACCGTTCTTCTGGATTCCCTTCTCCCTAATGTTTAGCCCCACTAGTTTTGAGATTATAAGACGTTCGGCCCATTAATTTGGCGATTATAACACCTTTTGCCCCATTTCGTTATCAATTTTAAGACCTTTCGTGCCATTTAGGTGTTGATTATTTCCTGGCGAGCGAAAGCGAGCCTGCATTTTAAGAGGAATCGGCTTTCGGCCGGGAAATTTTTCTACCGAAAAAGCTGTACCATCACTACCTACCTAACCAACCAACACACACACACACACACACACACACACACACACACACGGGAGTAGTAGTAGTAGTAGTAGTTCAATTCAATTCAATTGTCTTTATTTCATAATATATACAACATTTACATTCATGTACATAAAATTACATATCCATTAAAATAATGTCTATCTATCTATCTATCTATCTATATGCTCAGGCCCAATCCCCATTTTGGGGGTAGCCGACTCAAGACAGAGCAAGAACAGGGAAAACACAAAAAACAACATAAAACAAAAAATAAACACAGATAAATAACGCAAACTCTCACATATCCAGGTCACTCAGGAGAAGACCCAGAGACCAGGGTTACCAAGGTCGCTCCAGCACTCCCCCGGCCCCTGACCACCCGGAGAGGTTCCGATCTCGGCAGGCAGACATGCAGCGGAGCCAAAGCCACAAGCCCTCCCACCACACTTCCAGGCACACCCTTCATATTAATCGTCTCCCCGGGTCAGGCGCCTGATGGACTATTATCTAGTCCAACTTGCACCCGACCCCTTACTCCAAATGACAACTTGTTCACTCAACTATTCACAAGCATTCTCCATTCACTCCTGTCCACCACCACTTCCCCTGCCTGATCTATAGTCATTCCTCTATCATCCAAAGCCTTTCTTACACAGTCTCTCCATCTCAATGTGGGTCTTCCTGCCCTTCTATTTCCCCTTGTACCTGACTCACATATTTTCTTTGTAAGCCTTTCATCTCCCATTCGTTCAACATGACCATACCAGCTCAGCACCCTTCTGTCCACTCTGGCTGACAAATGTTCCTGCTGCCCCACTCTCCTGCGTATCTCTTCATTCCTCAATCTGTCTCTACGAGTAACTCCACACATACTCCTCAAGCAGCTCATCTCCATCACATCCAGCCCTCTTTTCTCCTTTTTCTTCAGAGCTCATGTCTCAGCCCCATACATCACTGTTGGCACAACAATTCCTTGATACAGTGCACTTTTTACTTTCACTCCGAGATTTCTCGTCTTCCACATACTTCCCATTGATCCGAAAACCTTCCTTCCTTCACACACTCTCTGTTTTACCTCCACTTCCATACCTCCACTCCTGCTTATCGTTCCTCCTAGATATTTAAAACACTCTACTTATTCCAATTAGAAAATATGTTTATAATTTCATTAGGATCCGAATGACAATCAATGATATTTGTAGTTTTTTCTTTACCTCTTTTGATCTTTACTTCCTTCCAAAAGTGTTCCTTATTTTTCAATCGAAACTTATCAATAATAGACTTACATATTTCTTTATTTTAATTTTGCTTAAATTTGTTTAGTGCTTGCTTAAACTTACTTCTTGATTCAACCATTTCTGTATACTCAGGACTATCTCGAGATTTACCTTTAGCTAGTAGTAGTAGCAGTAGTAGAAATAGTAGTACTAGTAGTAGTAGTAGTAGTAGTAGTAGTAGTAGTAGTGGTAGTGGTAGTAGTAGCAATAAGAGAAATATATGAGCAAGAAGAATGTGAAGCCGTGCTGTTAATGGATGCATCAAATGCCTTTAACACCATCAACAGAAAGACAGCAATACACAACATCAAGGTAAAATGCCCCACCTTAGCCACCTATGTAGAGAATACCTATAAACAGCCTGCAGACCTCTTCATAGTAAACAAGCAAAAGTCACGACATGGAACGGCACTGAAATCAATGGAAGGAACCATACAAGGTGACCCAGTAGCAATGGCGATGTACGCATTAGGTCTCTCGGTGTTGCAATCATTAACAAGACATGAGACGACACATGTTAAGCAGGCGGCCTATGCAGATGATCTCATTGGAGCAGGGAAAGTCAACGATCTCAAGAGCTGGTGGGAGCAATTATCACAAGTGGGACCAGAAATAGGATACTTTCCAAATGCTAGTAAGTCTATACTGATAGTAAAACCAGAACATTACGAAAATTCCTTAGAAGCTTTCAACGGTAGTGAAGTGGTCGTAACAAAGGACGGACAGCGTCGTCTAGGGGCAGTGATTGGCACAGAAGAGTTCAAGAAGCAATACATGGAAGAGAAGGTCAGAGTGTGGGTAAACGAAATAGAAATACTAGCCAAAATTGCAAAGACGAAACCACAGGCAGCATATTCGGCATTCACATATGGGGTCAAACACCGCTGGACCTACTTGATGCATACCATTCCAAACGTGGGTCCACAACTTCAACCGCTCGAAGATACCATCAGAGACAAACTCATCCCAGCTTGGATGAAGTCCCACACCCCAATTGGTACAGAGAGGGAGTTGCTCGCACTTCCTCCTAGGTTAGGAGGGCTTGGAATCATCAATCCGGTGAGGAGGGCGACAACGGAACACCAGAACTCAGTAAAGATAACAGAATCTCTCACTGAACGCATCGTAGCGCAAGATCCTGACGGTGAAGTGGACCAGGTGGACATCTACAACATCAGAAAGACCATCACGTCAGAGAGGCAAAACTCACAGAAAAATGACCTGGCACAATTGATGCGACAACTTTCCCCGAGACTAACAAGAAAAGTACAAATAGCACAAGAAACGGGTGGTTCAAATTGGCTGACAACACTACCAATCAAGGCAAAAGGCTTCAATCTAAACAAACAAGAATTTAATGATGCTATTGCACTGAGGTATAATTGGCCGATAGAAGGACTGCCCGAATGATGCGTTTGTGGAATCAACAACGATGCAGACCACAGCATGATATGTAAGAAGGGAGGATTCATCAGCATCAGGCACGATGAATTAAGAGATGTAATGGCGAACATGCTCAGGGAGGTGTGTCGAGATGTGGTGCGCGAACCATCACTCATTCCCTTGGTGGGAGAGATCTTGCAGCACAGGACGGCCAACACATCCAACGAAGCACGAGTGGACGTTAGTGCAAGAAGTTTTTGGACAAGAGCACAGCGAGCGTTCTTTGACGTAAGAATATTTGACCCAATGGCCCATAGCTACAGCGGGCTGTCTCTGGAGTCTACATACAAGAGGAATGAACTAAAGAAGGTCAGGGCATATGGGGAAAGGATCTTAAATATCGAACATGGCAGCTTTACCCCACTAGTCTTCACCACATCTGGAGGGATGGGACCTAGGGCCCAGTGCTTCTATTCAAGGCTTGCAGAGATCATCGCAGAGAAGACGAAACAGCCCAGGAGCCACGTTGTAGCCTGGATGAGGTGCCGTCTATCTTTCTCATTGCTCAGATCAGTACTACTATGCCTGCGGGGAACAAGACTGTCTGCACCACAACCAGCGACGGTGGTAGAAGTGGACTACGAGGCAGCAGTGGCAGAGGGTCGCATAGGAAGGAGACTGGATTCAAGTTGCATGGTGTAGAATAGTAATATCTGATGCTTGTAAAATAACATGTATGAACAATATTAAATTAAAAAATAAAACAAAATAAAAAATAAAATAAAAGTAGTAGTAGTGCTTACTTACATATTAATATATTAGTGTGCTCCCTAGACCTTCATCAAGCTTATACAAACAAAATTCTCAATACCCCTCTTTGGGATATATTTGAATACATTTCGGTGGAAAAACGAGCCAAAGGCTCGTTCCTCCTAAATTGCAGGCTCGATTTCGCTCTCGAAATATAGATTGAACTCTAAATTGCACGAAAGGTTTTATAATTGACAACGGAATGGGGCAATAGTTGTTAGAATCGCCAAACTAATAGGAAGACCATATTAAAATTGCATTACTAATTGGGTTAAACATGAGGGAAAAGAACAAAATAAAATATAACAACTTAAAACCTCTCTCAGTTCAGTAGTTGATACATACATCTGTAAATTAGTATCGGGCAAAGCGTACAATTATTCGTAAAATTAACAGTCAAGATCGCAAATTTCCAAATAATTGTCTTTATTTTTTAAAAGCTGATCTTAAATTCATCTCTTAGCAGCAGATTTATCGCTGTCGACTTAAACAATATGAAACTGCTCTGTCTTTGTGATACACTAATATCAGGTTTATATACTTAATCCTGGCCATTATTAGCCGAATTTATTCAGATTAGGAAGAGTATATGGAAATCAGAGGGTTAAATGAGATGGTCATTACCCTTATAATTCCCATAGATCATTCCTTAATTGTAAAACAAAAAAATCATAAAATCGTCTAATGCTAGCCAGAATAAACAGTCATGATGCATCATAATCTTGAGAGGGTTAACAATATACTTCAGTACAAAATCGCAGTGATAGGTGATAAACAATACAGGGACATGACAATTTACCCTTAGCTGAAAACACAAATATAAAATATAA
This sequence comes from Paralithodes platypus, assembly GCA_032716605.1. Lineage (NCBI taxonomy): Eukaryota > Metazoa > Arthropoda > Malacostraca > Decapoda > Lithodidae > Paralithodes > Paralithodes platypus. The sequence continues at coordinate 27,998,030 of CM064534.1, read as the reverse complement.
ATACTTTACTTAACACACCTTAAGAGCGGCCTAGGCAGTAATTTCTATGTACCGCCCAGCGTTTTTTTTTAACCCTAAATAGGAATGTTTCCGTGCTCATTTTCATGCATATACAAGACTCAGAGCGTAAAACAAGTATCTATCCCTGAAAGGGCGTAAACAGAAATTTCCAATGACACCCGAACCATCCTTGTACGACCACTGGTTCTCTTGCAACGATCGTGCAACACGAGTGCAAAAAACCTAAAATAAGGTAATTTCCGTACATAATTCCCTGTGTAGTGAGTGAGAAAGGGGGGAGAAGGGTGGAATACAGTTCAATAGGTCCACGGTGGTCGTGGGGAGCGGTCATAAGGTTACTACACTCGTCCCACCGCTCAGCTCTCTCTCTCTCAGCAACATTACGTGCTGAAAATGGCACTCGACAGCTGTCGTGCACCGCCACATAGTCCAAATTTATTTCACTCAACATATGTTGCGCGCCGCCAGTTATGGGTTAAGCCGGTATCACACGAGAGCACTTATAGTCAACATTCGATGATAAACATTTTCCTGGCAACATTTCGGGAATATTTTGCGACGGTATCGGAAAATAGACTGATGGTGGATGAATTTAGGCAACCGAAATATTTTATATGTTGACCGCATAAGGTGCCAGACCAGTTTTGAGGATAAATGTTGAGTGAAAAAGAGCTTGTGTGATACAGGCTTTAGACGGATAGAAACACCATTTGAGTTGGCGCGCACTTTATTTACAACGTTTCGCACATAGCTTGTTAGTGACCTGAAGAAGCTATCTGCAAAACGTTGTCATCAAAGTGCTCCTCCTCAGATGGTATATATATTTATTCTATCAAGTATCTGAAGTTGATTTTACAATATAGTTAGATATCCTGGATGAGACAGAATTAACATGAACACAAAATGAATGTCATATCCGATCTCTCTCTCTTCCTCCAGCTCCATGACTGCCACCTACCAAACTCTGACACTTCTTTTTCTCCGCCTCTTTCCTGTCGAGTGGTTTTATCGTCATGTTCTTCACCTCTCTTTCTGTCTTACACACACACACACACACTCACACACACACACTTTTCTTGGAAACACGCAGACTGCGAGGTTAAGTTATTGAAGTTTTCAAAATAAATGGGTTTTCACACTCTGGAGTGAGTGTAGTGCAAAACTCAATTTTTCTATACACTTCGAGTAACTCCCCAGAATGGACTGCAAGGTCTTTGAGATACTAACTATTCCTTGTAACTCTTTCTATCTTTATCTTTCTCTCAAGGCCAAGAGTCCCACTTTGGCAAGTTTGCTGTGCTGTAGGAATTCTCTTTCTCCTTAATTAAATGAATACACAAGGTCATCTATTCTTTACCACGCCATGGTGTAGTTGATTAAACCAACAAGCGCACAATTAGCCTTGGACTTAGGCATGCCTGGTGTGAAATGATGGCCGAAAAGGTCACTATCGCAAACCTTGTACATCAACGTGTTGGTATCACACCAACACAGACCACTGTGAAGGTTATTTGCACTAAACATAATATGGATATGTTGTGGGCATATATATATATATATATATATATATATATATATATATACAGTATATACAAGACAGTCACAGCAACACGTGAACTTATAATATAATACTGAATATCCACAGGGAAGGAAGGAAAATAAATACGTAGTGCCAAGCGCTTTCGTGTGTTGCATCTTCAGGGGACAGAGGATATGCCTATCCTCTGTCCCGTGAAGATGTAATACACGAAAGTGCTTGGGACTCCGTGTTTATTTTGCTTCCTTCCCTGTGGATATTCAGCAATAAATCGTAGGCCTGTGCATATGTCTTTAACTGTCTTGATAGCGTAATGCATAAGTGCACGGAATTTCGGTGTGAGTATCCTAGGTTCGAGTCCTTGGAGTGCCACATGTATTTGTTGATTTCATTCATTGAGTTTAGAAGTGAAGATGGTTGTTGAAAAAATATAATATATATATATATATATATATATATATATATATATATACTGTATAATGTAGAAAGAGAGTGATGGAGAGATAGCAAAAGAGAGAGCGTGAGTGTGAGAAATTTTACGTAACAATTATTGATGGGTAGTGAGGACGGGAAGATGTAAAATTTACATGAAACCCCTATATCTGGAGAGAGAGAGAGAGAGAGAGAGAGAGAGAGAGAGAGAGACATGATGGCTTACCGTCTCTACTGGAAGTGTGTGGAGAAGAACGACTATGAGATTTGGAATACGGTAGTCGGCGAGTTAGAGAAGATCAGTGGGAAGGTTCAGAATCGATCTCCTTTTCATACAAATACCAGATTATCTCAACCCCTCACCATCTGATACCATACACAAGATACGTCACCTCAATCCTTGGCCATGAAGGTAAGTTGGATCTACGTCAGGGTTTGGACAGAAACAAGGTAAAAGAGGTGGAACAGATGATACTAGGAGACGACAGCATTATTTTTGTTTTCTTTAACACTCAGCTTCACACACCCGGGATGGTGCGGAGGATCAAACCCGTGCCGGTGTAAACACCATTCGAGCAGGGCAATACCAAGAGGACGCCTCATAGGTATGTGATAAGGAATTACTGGAACCCCTGTTTCATATGTCTGGCCTCCCTCTCTGTTTCTGTTTTGGCCATAGACTCCTTTAAAGAAGGACTGAAACCTCCCATGCTCGGGGTTTGTAACTTGAGTCTGAAGGATTAACTTGAGTCCTGGGCTAAAATGACTTCTAGAAGGGCTAGAGACACGATCTCGGGGTCCAAATAGGGGTTTTTGAGGACGGCGAGTTCACTAGCGACATTTTCAACACCACCTGGGGTCATCTTCAAGGTCAAATGATTGAATTTTGGTAATTTTTGCCCGTTTTTTGTGTCTAACTCATAAACGGTGAGAGATGGCTGATTGTAATAGGAGGCAAGTTTGTAGAGCTGTCAAAATTTGATATTTATTATCATATATCGTATTACATAAAAATTATATGCATATCACAGCACTATGTCTATTACAACTATGTCTATGTCTATCACTAGTTGAAGAGCTATTGCTAGTTGGAGAGCTTTTCTTGCCTCCTGAGGCATCCCACAACCTTTTCTTTGTCGCTTACATTGAGAACATGAGCTTTCAATAGAATGTTAGCTAAAGTAGTACATGCAACATTACTACTAGATACAGGTGTATCTACAAAGGATAACAGCTCAGCAAAATGAAAGCGGCAACGCATTTTAGTCTTGTCATGCAAATTATAGGCATTATGTACAAAAAAGACAGTTGACATAGTCGGCACACTCAGCCCACCTCTATTCAAATTATCTAGGAACTCCGATGACACCTCGTTACCATCATCATCAATGATCTCCTCCATACTAGTGCTATCACCATATTTATGAACAAGGTGTCCGGCCAAATAAACAACTTTATGCTTAAGGGTGTGATGTCCCTGTGGTTGTTTACTGTATATATGGATGGAGTTATGAAAGAAATACTATCAAGAGCAGTGGATGTTGGTGTATCGCTGAAAAGGGAGGGAATTGAGTGGAAGCTACCTATACTGCTGTTTGCGGATGATACAGTTCTGATGAGTGATAATGAATGGGAGTTGCAGGGTCTAGTAAATGAGTTTGGAACAGTGTGCGAAAAACGGAATTTGAAGGTAAATACGGGGAAGAGCAAGGTTATGGTCTTCGAAAGGGGTGAAGTCACAGAGTGTGAGGTGAAGCTGAACGGTCAGGCTATGGAGATCGTCAACTCTTTTAAGTAACTGGGAAGTGTGTTGAGTAAAGATGGGACTATGGATGAAGAGGTGCGGGAGAGGGTACAACAGGGGAAGAGGGTTGTAGGAACGCTAAAAGCAGTAACAAGAAATAGGGTGGTCAGTATGGAAGTGAAGAAGTCCTTGCATGACAGTGTGGTAATCCCGACACTGACTTACGGAAGCGAAGCATGGACGTTGGTTGAGAGACTCAGACCAAGAGTGAGAGCAGTGGAAATGAATTACTTAAGGAGTGCGTGCGGAATTACATGGAGGGATAGACAGACTAATGAGGAAGTAAGAAGGAGGTGTGGTGTGGAGGTAGATGTGCTGGAAAGTGTGAAAAGGAACAACTTGAGATGGTTCGGCCATATGGAACGTATGGAAAGCGAGAGAATGACTAAGAGGGTGTACGAGAGCGAGGTGGAGGGACAGAGGGGGAGAGGTAGACCGAATATGAGGTGGAAGGATGGAGTGAGGAACTACATGAACGAAGGCGGTGCTGGTTGGGGGGAGGGGCGTCGACTGACTGGGGACAGAGGTGCATGGGGGCGGTTCGTTCGTGGCCACCCCTTCGGGGATCACGGCGTCAGGCAATAGATAGATAGATAGATAGATGCTTAAGGGTATCATCAGACCTCAAGAGTTCCTGAGTGTCTTGAGGAGTGATCTCGTCAATGAGTTCACTTCGCTCATCTGGATTTGTGGAAGTAGTACAATTCTTGTCTCAATCAAGCACACGAGAACTAGATTCTGGCATAATGTTATGCTTAATGAGTGTCTGCAAATTTGCAATTTTAGCTGCAGCCATAATGTCAACTACGTCAATGTAGAAGTTTCCACCGCTTCTTTGCCTGGTTTGGCCGAAAAAAAATTCCAAGGCTTCATCCGCGAATATAGCAGGAAGAACGTAGACAAAGTCTTTCTCTGCCAGAAGCAATTTGGCAGCATCCACATTATTACGTGTGGACACAGTGAAGGCTTCAGCAGTTTGCTGAGTTAGCTTCAGCTTACGACCACCACCTCCTTGCCATGCACAGGTAGGTATAATTTGGCAGGCCTCCTCCAGCCTAGTGAAACTTGTACAGTCTGCTGTCCCAGGCTGTCTGGATTCGTCGCCCAGATGGATAGCTGAGAAATGGTCTTTCACATTCATCATCTTGAACCACTCACTCATTTTCTGGGTGCGAATGATGGTGCCTTCGCTGATGCCCAGTGAATCCTTGAACTTCTTTAAGGCAGCGACAGTCTTGTCATTGAACACCGTTTATGAGTTACACACAAAAAACGGGCAAAAATTACCAAAATTCACTCATTTGACCTTGAAATATGACCTTTTGACCTTGAAGATGACCCCAGGTGGTGTTGACAATGTCGCTAGTGAACTCGCCGTCCTAAAAAAAAAACTGTTTGGACCCCGAGATCGTGTCTCTAGCCTTTCTAGAAGCCATTTTAGCCCAGGACTCAAGTTAATCCTTCATACTCAAGTTACAAACCCCGAGCATGGGAGGTTTCAGTTCTTCTTTAAAGGAGTCTATGGATAATAAATATCAAATATGGACAGCTCTACAAACTTGCCTCTTATTACAATCAGCTATCTTTCACCGTTTATGAGTTAGACACAAAAAACGGGCAAAAATTACCAAAATTCACAAATTTGACCTTGAAATATGACCTTTTGACCTTGAAGATGACCCCAGGTGGTGTTGAAAATGTCGCTAGTGAACTCGCCGTCCTCAAAAACCCCTATTTGGACCCCGAGATCGTATCTCTAGCCCTTCTAGAAGTTATTGTAGCCCAGGACTCAAGTTAATCCTTCATACTCAAGTTACAAACCCTGAGGTCGTGACGTTCCAGTCCTTCTTTAAAGGAGTCTATGGTTTTGGCTCTCCTACACAAGAATAATCCCGCTAGGTCTGCCAAACACCTCCTATTAATCTCAATACACGAAACAAGTACACCACACTTCTTTCCAATACACCAAAACAACAAATGTTTGCTCTGTCACTCTTTTGTTTGCTACAGGCAGCTTTACGCTGTGTTTCCTTTATACACAAAAAAATAAAAAATAAAATGCAGCCTCCTCCAGGCTAATGGTTAGAGCTCCATATCCCTACACTACTAGGTTGACCACCCCTTCCCTCATTATTGTAGATCTTCTCACCGCCAGTCTGTATCACTCCCGAGACATTTCACTACCAAGTAAGTTCCCTCCTTAGGTATCTCAGTACTATATGTTGCCACATCTAAATCCATCGGATATCAGACCCTAAATATCACATGTTTGACGATTGCCTCATTTATTTAGCTATAATATCATGAATACATATTGTATTACTGAAAAACAGACTTTTACTAAGTTTGACTCCACCTTCATTGTCTTTATGGGTGACCTACCTGGTGGTAGTCCATCCTTCCTCCATCCTTACCTATAACAGGCACATTTAAGGGGAGATTTGTTTTAATATATATATATATGTTTATCTCCCTATGTTGAATGACGGAGACCAAAATAATGGAAGGGTACAGATGTGAGAGAGTGGGAATGTGGAATGGGTGTGTGCGCTGGAGTGAGTGAGGGAGCAGGGAGAGAAGGCGCGTGTTTGTAAGTAACAAATGGAAGTAGCGTGTAAGAGAATATGGGTCTGTGGGTTCAAGGATTCTGTGGGTGAGAATGAAAGTCGGAATACAAACAAGGGTGATTGTGTGTGTATGCTCTGACAGAGGATAAACTTGTAAGAGAGAAAGAGAGAAAGAGGAGTTCTGGGTGAATGTGGAGGCGTGCCTGGATAAGTTTGACAAGAACGAAAGAATATTTCTGATTGGGGATATATATATGAATGGTAAGGTGGGTGATAGGAAAGTTGATGGAGTGGTGGGAGGGTGGGGGGTACCGTCAGAGGTGAATGGGAATGGTAGTGCACTTGTGGACGTATGTGTTGGGAGGAGGTTGTGGATAGCCAACACCTTCTTTCGACACAGAATGATACACAGGTACACATTGAAAGTGGTGTGGGCGATGAAGGATAAGACAGTGGTGGAACGAAAGTCACTGATTGATTATATATGTGTGGATGAAAGAATGAAGAAATCAGTGATGGATGCTAGGGTGTATAGGGGTATTGGAGGGGGTATGTCTGATTATTATGTAGTAGTAGCTAAGGTTAGGAGACACAAGAAGTGGGTGAGGAGAGCTGGAGGGAGGCGAGAGGAAGGTGGAATGGTGAGGAGGGTGGAGAGGCTACAGGAGGAGGAAATCAGGGAAGAGTACAGGAGAGCAGTAGAAAGACGACTAGGTGGGTTCGACCTGGAAGATATGGAGGAAGTGGAGGAGATAAGCAAGGTGTTTAAGGAAGAGATCTGTGCAGCATGTGAGGAGGTGTGTGGAGTGAGGAGAAAAGGGAGGGGAGTGAAATGTACAGCATGGTGGACAGAAGAGGTAAAAATAGCTGTGGAACACAAGAAGAAAGCATATAGAGAGTGGTTGGGTAGTAGAGGGAATGAAGATTTGGAGAGGCAGAAACGAGCGAGGTACGTGGAGAGAAAGAGAGTGGTGAAGAGAGTAGTGAAGGAAAGTAAGAGAAGAGTAGATAAGGAATTTGGAAGGAATTTGAGTGTAAAATGGAGGGAGTGTAAGAAACTGTTATGGAAAAAAGTCAAGAAAGTTAGGGAAGGTAGCAAGGGAAACAGTAAGGTTGTGAAGGATAAGAATGGGAGAATGCTAGCCGAGAAGCAAGAGAGAGTCGAAAGATGGAGGGAGTACTTCAATGAGTTGCTAAATGTAAGGAATGAAGAGCCAGCAAACATAGTTGGATATGGTATGGGTAGGAGAAGAGGAGAAGTAGTGGATGAGGAGGTCAGAAGTGTGGGAAGCCATGAAAAGAGTGAAGTAGGGGAAAGCACCAGGAACAGATGGAGTGTGTGGGGAAATGTTGAGGTATGGTGGTGCGATAGTGATCGAATGGGTATGAAAAATGTGCAAACTAGCATGGGAGAAGGGGAGTGCACCCGGTGACTGGAAGACTGGCATGATAGTCCCCCTATATAAGGGCAAAGGAGAAAGAGGATTGTGTGGCAACCACCGAGGTATTAACGTCTTCTAAACGTAGTAGGGAAGGTGTACAGTAGGGTAGTGATTGAGAGAGTGAGAGTGAGAATGGAGAAATGGATAGGCGACGAGCAGGGAGGTTTTAGGAAGGGAAGAGGATGTGTAGATCAGATTGTTACCCTGAATAGTGTTTTGGAGAAGTATCTGGAGAAGCAACAAAAGGTGTATGTTGCCTTTATGGACTTGGAGAAGGCCTATGACAGAGTGGATAGAGAAAGTATGTGGAAAGCACTTAGAATATACGGAGTAGATAGCAAGTTGCTGAAAGCAGTCAAGAGCATGTATAAGGGTGCAAAGGCGGCAGTACGTGTGGAGAATGAGCAGAGCGAGTTCTTTGACCTGAATGTTGGGTTGAAACAGGGGTGTGTGATGTCCCTGTGGTTGTTTACTGTATATATGGATGGATTCATGAAATAAATACTAGGAAGAGCAATGGATGTTGGTGTATCGCTGAAAAGGGAGGAAAATGAGTGGAAGCTACCTATAATGCTGTTTGCGGATAATACAGTTCTGATGAGTGATAATGAATGGGAGTTGCAGGGTCTGGTAAATGAGTTTGGAACATTGTGCTAAAAACGGAATTTGAAGGTAAATGCGGGGAAGAGCAAGGTTTTGGTCTTCGAAAGGGGTGAAGTCACAGAGTGTGAGGTGAAGTTGAACGGTCAGGCTATGGAGATCGTCAGCTCTTTTAAGTATCTGGGCAGTGTGTTGAGTAAAGATGGGACTATGGATGAAGAAGTGCGGGAGAGGGTGCAAAAGGGGAACAGGGTTGTAGGAACGTTGAAAGCAGTAACAAGAAATAGGGTGGTCAGTATGGAATTGAAGAAGTCCTTGCATGACTGTGTGGTAATCCCGACACTAACTTACGGAAGCGAAGCATGGACGTTCGGGAAGAGACTCAGACCAAGAGTGAGAGCGATGGAAATGATTTACTTGAGAAGTGCGTGCGGAGATACATGGAGGGATAGACAGACGAATGAGGAAGTAAGAAGGAGGTCTTGCAGCACAGGAGGGCCAACACATCCAATGAAGCACGAGTCGACGTTAGTGCAAGGGTTTTTTGGACAAATGCACAGCAAGCGTTCTTTGACATAAGAGTATTTGACCCAATGGCCCAAAGCTACAGCGAGCTGTCTCTGGATAATGCAAACAAGAGGAACGAACAAGAGAAGGTCAGGGCATATGGGGAAAGAATCATATATATCGAACAAAGCAGCTTTACCCCAATAGTCTTCACCATATCTGGAGGGATGGGACCCAGGGCCCAGTGCTTCTATTCAAGGCTTGCAGAGATCATCGCAGAGAAGCAACAGCCCAGGAGCCACGCTGTAGCCTGGATGAGGTGCCATCTATCTTTCTCATTGCTCATATCAGCACAACTATGCCTGCGGGGAACAAGACTGTCTGCACCACAACCAGTGACGGTGGCAGAAGTGGACTACAAGGCAGCAGTGGCAGAGGGTCGCATAGGGAGGCGACTGGATTGAAGTTGCATGGTGTAGAGTAGTAATATCTGATGTTTGTAAAATATAATGTATGTACAGTAGCCCAACTAAGTTTTGCGACAAAATTAGGTATGTGGCACCTGTCTAGTTTGCACTCCCGTCCCAAGCCCGTGTTTAGCAGAGACCCGTGGTGTCTAGGCAGGCGCCACCGCCACCTGCGCTACCACAGCCAGGGCACACAGACACAGTACTTGCACAAGCTGGCTGCTACATACAATACTATTGCTATCATTATTTATTTGTATAATAATAGAAGGCTCTCTCTCTGAGGTTAATACCAATCGATTTTCACGCTACACTATTTGTAGATTAATTATCACACACACACACACACACACACACACACACACACAGAAACGGAAGGCAAAGTTCAGTGTTATAAACCCACATTCAACGCTGATTGCCCTGATAAAACAATGAGGTGTAAATAATTGTGTTCTTTTATCTAGTTAACACTCTTTAGATAATACAGGTATGTTATAATCTGCATCATCTTGCAGTGCTGGGTTATACGAGTAGTTATATTTGCAACATCTGCATCAGGTAATATTATTAATGATAAGAACGTGTATTAATATACAGCTAAAGTTCTTACTGTTGCTATGAGACACTATTAGAATATAGAAAATTATCGTTACCGTATCATGATTTTAGAATCTAACCGATGAAATTCTGTCTACTATGGAAATATATGGGAGTATAACTAAACATTATTTAGTTTACCGGGTATATAATTTAAGTTCTATTTTACAGAATCATACACACACACAAACACACACACACACACAGTGGTCCGTAACATTTTGGTTATCTCGCTTGGTTCACGGCCAAAAGGACACGGGTTCCATTCCCAGGCGGGAAAGAAACATTTTGACAATTCTTCTTACACAATGCGCCTCTCTAGACCTAGCAGTATAAATAGGCTTCTGGAATAAGAGGCCAACCCGATCTTATAAATTCAAAAATAAACACTGCAATTTCTCTGAACCAGGACCTTTCTAGAATTAATGGATGGGGACAAAAGAATCTAGTTTCCTTTAATGCACAGAAAACCAAGTACATTCAATTTTCTAACCGACAGAATCTCACGGACTCCCATATATTTTTTAATGATGTAAATATTCCCACTTCCCCTAGTATTGACATTCTCGGTGTAACATTAACTACTAACTTGAGCTGGACACATTATGTTAGAAGCATTGCTAAGAATGCCTCTAAAAAACTGGGACTCCTGTACAGAGTTCGAGAATTCTTCACTGACGAGCAGTTGGCCGTGATATATAAAAGTCATGTGCGTTCTCAGATGGATTACTGTTCACCTCTGTGGGGTGGAAGTGGAGTGGTTGCATTGAGGCAGTTGGACAAAATTCAAAATAAAGCTACTAGATTAATCAATAACCCTGCAATCACACAGGACCTTCCTACATTATCCATACGAAGAAACGTTGCATCCCTTGCATTATTCTACAGATATTTTCACAGCAATTGTTCCGAGGAACTTGCTTCAATTGTGCCGCCTCTCCACATCTTTCCCCGTAGAACTAGGGCAGCTGAGAGCCACCATGAATTTACACTTTCTCCTCCACAATGCAGAACTTCTGCTTATCAGAATTCATTTATCCCCAGAGCTACTACTCTTTGGAATTCACTTCCCTCGAATTGCTTTCCACAAACTTACAATCTACAAATGTTTAAATCCAGTTGTTACAAACATTTTATGAATGGAGGATGCCTTTAGGCACATGGACCTTTTTGTTTTATCTGTGTTTTTCCTTCCTCCGTTCATTGTCTCTTTTAAAAAAAAAAAAAAAAAAAAAATTACGACGTCTTTTTTAGTGTTGGTGGTCTATTACTAGCTGGACGGGTACCGTACAGGTCAACCAAACACTAAAAATCCAGATATCGGCAATTGGCTGATCACAGATTACATGCATAATATGCATATATATTATCTACAGCCACTCCAACCATGCATTAACACTTCACGCAATATATTCTCAGATCGAACTTTTTTCGGTAAAAAATAAATAAATACAAAAACGTGAAGCTGTAATTATTGGAAACTGAGGTGATCATAAAATCCTAAATAATCTCTTGCCCACATCACACCTAATCATCCATTCAGCAAGGTTGCTGAACGCGGTAGTATGGTTGGGATGAGCGAGAGTGGGGTGTCGGAACGTTTACGTGGCAAAAATGGGCGGGAAGAAGGATAACTGACAGACCGACATAGAAGTGGAACTAAGCGAAAAACCACGTCATAACAGGACCAAGAAATTACACATTATATGGATAACCATCCATTCTCCAACCCTGAGATAGCTAAGCAATATTTGCAATTTCAAACTTCTACAGAAACTATACGCAAGATATTAACCCTCTCACATCCTGCGCGATTTTTGAGCCTATTAGGGATACTTTAAAGCCTTTGTTACCATCAGGGGTATCTATAAACCTTTAGTTTGTTTACTTCAACCTCTGCAGTTGTCTGAGTTAGCTGTGGGCAGAAAACTAATTTTGGAGAGGTAATTATAACAGTGAGAGTAATCTATTTCTTATTGCTAATCTGGCAACCTCTGCGTCCTATGGTCGTGAGAGGGTTAAAGGAGATGGGATATAAACAGATCACCAGCTGTCAAGCTAAAGCTAACCAAGAGGCACAAGCAAACTAGGCTTAATTTCGCTCGACTATTTGTTGACCAGGGCATTGACTATTGGGCACGAGTTGTTTTGATAATGTCAGAGAGGTTCCATAATAGGACCAGGACGATTAAAATTGTATCACTTAGCCGACTGGCGGGGTTTTTTCAAATAAGAACAAAGGTTGCTTCCTTTATATCCGCTCATGGCCAAGTGGTTACGGTGCCTAACTTTCCCAAACATACCTGGAGTGAGTGGGTTCGAATCCTGGTCAGGATACCTCTCCCAACCAAGAGTTGTTTTCTCAGACAAGAAAACTTTCAGCTCAACCACGCATGGGTCGAAGACTGCGCTGTTGCAGGCCTAGAAACACACGGCATGTGAGTTAGGCCTAGTTGATATTGTGCATACAATATATAGAATAGTCATCATACAGAGTAATACTTTCCATCATATCACTCTTGGACAATTTCATGTTAACCGAGCATTATAAAACATCTTAATTTCTTTCGGGGAGGTGTGGTGGAGTGGTCTTGCCACTGGCCTGGTAATCCAAAGGTCCCGGGTTCAAATCCCGATGTATCAATGGGATAATATTATTGGGATGGAATTTGTGCTGTACCTAGTATCAGTGCATTACCACAAGCCCACCGAAACGTCAATAAAATACCCTCATTGTTCCCTGATTAAATAGCACTGTATGAATATTCCCATATTCAAAATATGCTATAGGGGTGCAATGCCTGGTGAGTTATCTGCTCAACAGGTGGCGTTGTGTGTGTGTAAGTGTGAGAGTCCGAGTGTAGGGGGTGAGACAGTGAAGCACGGGAACGAGGTGGCTTCAAAGATGGGGTCGTTTCGGGCCATGAGTGAGCACCGTGCCTCATGTGAAGGCAAGATGGCAGGTGCTCGTTGTACTCTACGTGCTTCACATGTCTCACTCCCTAAGACTGGAACAAGACCTCACGGGCTTCACTGTTCATTGTAAAAGCGGTGAATGTTAAGGCTCTCAGCCTATGCCCGAGAGGAAGTAAGTTGGAATATAGAAAAAAAAAAAAAAAAAAAAAAAAAAAAAAAATCATCCACTAATACCCCTAACTTACTAATTAACTCCTTACTTATATTGTCCGAATACTATTAAGCTAGCATGACTTGATATAATATGCACATTAACCACTCCTGTCTATACCATCGGTTGTTTACCTAAAAACCAACCACGTTCGGTTTAGTAACTCATCCTAGCCACTTCGCCCGCCACTATCTGTGCAATAAAGGATAGATTTTCCCCTATTACTTCCTTCCCCCTTAGTGAATGCATATAACTTGTTTGCAAATATAATAAATAATACCTTACCTAAACTATCATTGGTGAATAGAGAGACCAGCTTATCATGAGAATCAATAAATATATAATCATTAATCCCATTAGGATTGACTAATTTTGGCAGTTTAATCAGGCTTTTCATTAGAGGGTTTATACAACTTAAGGAAGTTCTGTAGGAATTATAGGGACACATACTATGTCATAATTACACTTTGACTTTCATATTCCCTTTCTACTCTGAATATAATTGTTTAATGCTAGTCTGAATAAACTGCCAAATACGCGTCCTGATTCCACTAGGCCTACATAAACATTAATATAAAGAAAAATCATAAATGAGGGATTTTTTCAGAGGGCTGACTGGTCCATGGTATAAAGACTAATATTAGTCTTTATACCATGGACTGACTGGCCCATGGTATAAAGACTAATATTAGTCTTTATACCATGGACTGGCCCATTCACGGCGGATCCCATTGACAATCAGCACATCACAGCCATGTGCCTATCTAATTATGTTTCTAAGCTTTCTGTCGTTATTGATCCTACTGTAGCAATGGGTAGCCTATTTCACATATCTACCAAACTGTTGCATGCTTATCACGGAGCAGCAGTCCGTTTTCCACATCGTCTTTGTGGATCCCACTTACAACTTAACCCTCTCCGACATATGACGCAATTTTGAGCCTATTAGGGATACTTTAAAGCCTTTATTACCATCAGGGTTTTTTACAAACCTTTATTTTAGTTACTTCAACCTCTGCAGTTGTCTTTGAGTTAGATGTGGGCAGAAAACTAATTTTGGAGAGGTAATTATAAGAGTGAGAGAACTCTATTTCTTATTGCTAATCTGGCAACCTCTGCGTCATATATGTCTGAAGGAGTTAAGCATCTGTAGCATATCCTCTCTTATTCTACACCTCTAATATTATGCAAGCCTAATGTTTTTCCCAAGTCCCCTTTCTTTTGTATTGACCATATTATGTATTTCACGATATTCACTACCTCAATAATCTTTTACTTCTGTTAAATGTTCTAACCCATTCTGGCTATAACTCTGTGTCATTTGGCCTTAGTGGTCAGGCGTTAGAATATTATTGATGTTTTAATGGTCTATTATTCTGGGTAGTTTTGCCATTCTTCTTTGTACCGTAACTTCCAATCAATCTATGGACACTGGACAGTAAAATTAAAAACATAATCCATGTGAAGCCTTACTAAGGACGGGTGAAATTTTAAAATTACGTTTGTTGTTATTCACGCTTCTACTGTAGATATCTATTTAAAAACTCTGAGTTCAAACAATGTTGAATTGTTTTTTTGGTTTCATATCACGACTGACGATGACTTCCATTTTTTTTTGTAATAATTGAGTTACTCAATGCCATGTTATTTAGCCATCTAGATACCACTGATATTGCGTCTTGCCCCTGTCACCACTCAGATTGTGTCTTGCCCCTGTTACCACTCATATTGCGTCTTGCCCCTGTCACCACTCAGATTGGTCAACAAATTATATATTTTTGTTTTCTGAGATATAGCTGGTGGTTACTGGCTAGCCTGGCCTTGAGTAAGGGAGATGGGTAATGGAATCGTACATCACAAGAATGCATTGCGCTATTGAATCTCCTCATATGGGAGATATATGGTGCGTAATTATTGACGAAACAAATATTGTTAAATTTGTATCATGAAATTTCTGTCGATTTCCCAATGATCACTAAACTGCATGTATGTATCTACATTAAATATCAACTGGTAAGGTATTACATCATTCTGGTAGTGTATACAATTATTTTTGGAGACCATGAATCGTTATCAGGATCACTAATTCAACCTATTTTTAGTGTCATTTGAAAAATTTCATTGTTTTTTAGTTAGGCTAAATCAAGGTCGTTAATGCAAAAGATGAACAATTGAGGAACTAAAACTGACCATCGTGTAAGACCCCAACCTTCACTACACCCAATCTGATTGTATAGGCTACTGTTAATATTATTTTTTTGTTTCCTACTAATTAGCCATGGTCTAATTCACGTAATATAGTTCGCCCTATTCCATGAGCTGCTTCTTTAATCAGCAATCTTTCATGTGGATATTTATCGAAAACTTTACTGACATGTCAATATCTTTGAAGGTATTTTTTGTCTGTTTACCGATTCGTATGCTTGGGAAAAGAAAGGTTAATAGATAGCGAGACACACGCAGCCAACACGGTTAAATTACATTACAAGATTGATGATTAAGAGCTTAACAAATGTGACAGCAGCATACTACTCTTAATTTAACGTTTGTAATTTAGTCAGTAGCCAGCCCTTATTCCACATGGGGTAGGGAGTATCAACAAGAAACACATGAAAGGAGGCAAAACAAGAGGCGGCAGGGGAAGAATTCATACAACAGTTCGCACACAAACATTCGGAAACCTCAATCACTTATTAGCCCCCAAGATGACTGGCTACACCTCAGATGCTATAAACGTTCGGACAAATTAAGTCTCTTAGTCATTTAGCTGCATAAAATTACATTTTATTGAGTAACATATAATACAGTTGATGCATATAAACGTTTAGGATAACTAATAAAATTTATACCCGGTGTCAGGGAACTTGGAGCTAATCCTGACCACATAACATATTATAAAGAACAAAACAAATATATGAGTAGATCAGGAAATAGATGTAGAAATTGACTACCCGTTTCTCGAGCACTTTCTGGGTTATAGAAAGGCTAAGGATAAGAATTACAGCCAATGTCGCTGACACCAACACCAAGTATAGTGTTAAGGAGGAAGTATAGTGTTAAGGAGGCCGGGGCTCTTATTAAAACAATCACTAACAAGTGTATAATAGATTATAAAATAACAATCTATGCAACTTATTGTGTTCATTTTAAGTTATATATACACCATTCTGGTGTGTGCGTGTGTGTGTGCTAATCTACAAAGTTAGTCGCGCGTAAATTTATTTATATTTGGAGAAAAAGAGAGAGAGAGAGAGAGAGAGAGAGAGAGAGAGAGAGAGAGAGAGAGAGAGAGAGAGAGAGAGAGAGAGAGAGCCTTCTATTATTATACAAACAAATAATGATAGCAATATTATCGTATGTAGCGGCCAGCTTGTGCGAGTGCTGTGTCTGTGTGCCCTGGCTTTGGTAGCGCAGGTGGCGCCTGCCTAGACACCACGGGTCTCTGCTAGGCACGGGCTTGGGACGGGAGTGCAAACTAGACAGGTGTCACATGCCTAATATTTTGTCGCAAAACTTAGTTGGGCTACTGTACAATATTAAATAAAAATCAAAGTAATAGTAGTAATCCACGATGATGAGTCTGAGTGCTTACCCCGGAATAGGAAATAGCTGAATGACTACCAAGTCGGGCGCTTTGATGACTGTTCTGACCTTGTTTAGGGTCCAAAGAGGGGATGCACAGGCTGAGTGGGCTAAAGTAGTACTAGTAGTAGTAGTATTAATAGTGATCGGCACGGAATAGTTCAAGAACCAATAAATAGAGGAGAAGGTCAGGGAGTGGGTACATTTTTTTGAAAAACTGGCCAATATTGCAAAGACGGAACCATAGGCTGCGTATTCGGCATTCACATATGGGGTCAAACATCCCTGGACCTACTTGATGCGAACCGTTCCAAACGTGAGTGCATTACTTCAACCGCTGGAAGATGCCATCAGAGACAAACTCATCCCGCCTCTCCACATCTTTCCCCGTAGAACTAGGGCAGCTGAGAGCGCCCATGAATTTACACTTTCTCCTCCACAATGCAGAACTTCTGCTTATCAGAATTCATTTATCCCCAGAGCTACTACTCTTTGGAATTCACTTCCCTCGAATTGCTTTCCACAAACTTACAATCAACAAATGTTTAAATCCAGTTGTTACAAACATTTTATGAATGGAGGATGCCTTTAGGCACATGGACCTTTTTGTTTTATCTGTGTTTATCCTTCCTCCGTTCATTGTCTCTTTAAAAAAAAAAAAAAAAAAAAAATCCCAGCGTGGGTAAAGTCGCACACCCAGAGTGATACAGAGAGGGATTTGCTCGCACTGTCTTCTAGGTTGGGAGGGCTGGGAATCATCAAACCGGTGAGGAGGGCGACCTGAACTCGGTAAAGATAACAGGATCTCTCATTGACCATATCGTAGCCCAAGATGTTTATGGTGAAGTGGACCAGGCGGACATTTACAACATCAGAAAGACCATCACGTCAGAGAGGCAAAACTCACAGAAAAATGACCTGGCACAATTGATGGGACAACTTTCCTGGCAACTAACAAGAAAAAAATACAAATAGCACAAGAAACGAGTGGTTCAAATTGGCTGACAACACTACCAATCTAGGCAAAAGGCTTCAATCTCAACAAACAAGACTTTAATGATGCTATTGCACAGAGGTATGGTTGGCCGATTGAAGGACTGCCCGACCGATGCGTTTGTGGAACCAACAACGATGCAGGCCACTCCATGATATGTAAGAAAGGAGGATTCATCAGCATCAGGCACGATGAAGTAAGAGATGTAACAGCAAACATGCTCAGGGAGGTGTGTCGAGATGTGGTGCGTGAACCATCACTCATTCCCTTGGATGGAGAGATCTTGCAGCACAAGACGGCCAACACATCCAATGAGGCACGAGTGGACGTTAGTGGAAGAGGTTTTTGGACAAGTGCATCGCGAGCGTTCTTTGACATAAGAGTATTTGACCCAATGGCCCATAGCTACAGCGAGCTGTCTCTGAATGCTGCACACAAGAGGAATGAACAAGAGAAGGTCAGGGCATATGGGAAATGAATCATATATATCGAACAAGGTAGCTTTACCCCAATAGTCTTCACCACATCTTGAGGGATGGGACCCAGTGCCCAGTGCTTCTATTCATGGCTTGCAGAGATCATTGCAGAGAAGAAGCAACAGTCCAGGAGCCACGTCGTAGCCTGGATGAGGTGCCGTCTATCTTTCTCATTGCTCAGATCAGCACTACTATGCCTGCGGGGAACAAGACTGTCTGCACCACAACCAGCGACGGTGGCAGAAGTGGACTACGAGGCAGCAGTGGCAGAGGGTCGCATAGGGAGGCGACTGGATTGAAGTTGCATGGTGTAGAATAGTAATATATATCTGATGCTTGTAAAATATAATGTATGTACAATATTAAATAAAAATCAAAGTAGTAGTAGTAATCCACGATGATGAGTCTGAGTGCTTACCCACGAATAGGAAGTAGCTGAATGACTACCAAGTCGGGCACTTTGATGACTGTTCTGACCTTGTTTAGGGTCCAAAGAAGGGATGCACAGGCTGAGAGGTTAAACAAAAATAGTAGTAGTAGTAGTAGTAGTAGTAGTAGTAGTATTGCTTACTTATGTATAAATATACTAGTGTGATCCCTAGACCTCAATCAAGCTTATAAACAAAATGCCCTTAAGATCCCCCTTAGGGATATATTTGAAGAAGTTTCGGTGGAAAAACTTATCAGCAAAAGCCCGGTTCCTCCTGAAATACACGTTCGATGTCGCTCGCGAAATAAACTTTGAAGTTTAGATGGCACAAAAGGTGTTATAATTGATAAAGAAGTGGGGCAATATACGTCTTACAATCGTCGAACTAATAGGAAGAACGTATTAAAATGTCAATACTAATGGGGTTAAACACAAAGGGAAAAGGGGTTACTACGAAAAAACAAAAACAAAACAACTCAAAAGTTTTCTCAGTTCAGTAGTTGATACATACATCTGTAAATTAGTATCGGGCAAAGCGTACAATCATTCGTAAAATTAAATGTCAAAGTTCGCAAATTACCAAATAGTTGTTGGTTTGATTTAAGCTGATGGTAAATTCATCTATTAGCAGCTGATATGTCCATGCCGACTGGAAAACAATATAACACTGCTCTGACTTTGTGATATACTAATGTCAGGTTTATGTACTTAATTCTGGCCAATAATAGCCGAATATATTCATGTTAGGAAGGGTATAATAGAAGTCAAGAGGGTTAAACGAGATGGTCTTTACTCGTATAATTCCCACAGATCCATAGTATATTGTATAAACTTGCATAAAATGATCTAATGATAGCCAAAATAAAGTCATGATGCGTCATATTCTTGAGAGGGTTAACAACATACTACGGTACAAATTCGCAGTGATAGGTGATAATCAATACAGGGAGGGACATGACAATTTACCCTCAGCTGAAAAATCAAATATAAAATATAGATACTTTTATGGTCTGGCAGCTTATGCGGTCAACGTATACAATATTTCGGTTGCCTAAATTCATCCACCATCAGTCTAGTTTCGGATACCGTTGAAAAATATTCCAGAAATGTTACCAGGAAAATGTTGATCATCGAATGTAGACTATAACAGCTCTCGTGTGATACCGGCTTTATAGACGGATAGAAACACCATTTGAGTAGGCTTGCACTTTATTGATAAACGTTTAGCAAATAGCTTGTTAGTGTCCTGAAGAATTAACTAACTGCGAAACGTTGTCAATAAAACGCCCCTCTTCAGATGGTATTTATATTCATTCTATCAACTCTTTGAAGTTAATTTTACACTATAGTTAGATATCCCATATGAGACAGAATTACCATGAACACACATTAATGTAATATCCGATCTCTCTCTCTCTCTCTTCCTCCAGCTCCATGGCTGCCACCTACCAAACTCTGACACTTATTCTTCTCCGCCTCTTTCCTGTCGTGTGGTTTTATCTTCATGTTCCTCACCTCTCTCACTCTCACACACGCACGCACAAACACTTTTCTTTGAAACACACAGACTACGAGGTCGACTCATTGAAGTTTTTAAAATAATATATGGGTTTGACAATGTGGATTACAGTAAAACAATTAGTTTCAATATGAATAAAATACACAACCATGACTGGAAGTTAAGACTTCCAGATCCCTTCTACCTGAAACAAACTTATTTCAAAACGTGTAAGCAGTGTTTCAGGAGAGAAGTTCAAGACGAGAGTAGATGATACACCATTTTGCGCACTCTGGAGTGAGTGTAGTGTACTACACAATTTCTCTATCCCCTTCGAGTATCTCCCCAGAATGGATTGCAAGGTCTTTGAGATACTAAAAATTCCTTATAACTCTCTCTCTCTCTCAAGACCAAGAGTCCCACTTTGGCAAGTTTGTTGTGGTGTAGGATTTCTCCTTAATTAAGTAAATAGTAAAAAGTTAGCTATTCTGTATCACTCCATGTGTAACACGCATATTATACTCAAATATATATGCAAGTATTCTAAGCTCAATCACTTATTAGGCCCACCTTGTCTTCCATCAGCATTATATAAAAGACTGAAGATATCTCTATATGTATATATTATAACCCATAATATGTAATCCACCAACCCATTAACCCTTTAATTACTCACATAGTCACTACACATTAATATCACCAAGTCAATCTCATCACAGTGATATAACTACCTATATTGTTTATACTTGCTAGGTATATGCAGATTTACTGCCAACGATCCTCCCTCTTAGACACCACAGAATGTCACAGTAAGCAATACAAAAGACAACACAGGAAGTCAACAATGCACACTCAGGTCAACATGACCCACCTAGTGAAAGGTGTGTCAGAAAACACACCTTATATATACCAGAAAAGGTAGTTTAATAGATCACTCTTCTACACCCTCTGACACTGGGAGTTTGCACCATATATGTCTCCTGCTAGTCAAGCCCTTCACCTTCACTTAACCTTTGATAGACTATAAGATTGACACATAATCTAAGTCAGAGACTTTAGCAACACTTACCTATAAGTCTATATTCACCTTACCAATAACTTCAATATATAACAACTAAGGAGTCTGATATAACTGGTATTAATAAAGATAAAAATATAACAAGCTTTATTACCCCTTATTGATATCAAACTGAACCCCAGAATCAACGCATTCTACACATGGTGTAGTTGATTAAACAGACAACCGCACAATTAGCCTATGACTTAGCCAACCCTGGTGTGAATTAATGGCCGAAAAGGTCACTATCGCAAATCTTGTACATCAACGTGTATTGTATATCAATGTGTTGGTGTCAGACCAGCACATCCCACTGCGAAGGTTATTTTCGCAAATATAAAATGGAGATGTTATGGGCAGGGTGGGTGAAAAAGGCAACCACCTTGTTTTGGTTTGTAGGATTCCGGAATGCTTAACACACTTCCTGGGTTAAAGCATGGACTCTCGTCATGATTTTCCGTGGTTCGAGTCCCGGTTGAGAATACAATATATGTATATATATATATATATATATATATATATATATATATATATATATATATATATAATTTGTATACATATATATATTTACTGTATATATACAGTATATATATATATATATATATATATACACTGTATATATATATTTATATATGCACTGTATAATGTAGAAAGAGAATGATGGAGAAATAGCAAAAGAGAGAGCGGGAGGATGAGATATTTTATGTAACAATTATCGATGGGTAGTGAGGACGGGAAGAGGTAAAATTTACATGAAGCCCCTATATCTGGAGAGAGAGAGAGAGATGACGGCCTACCCAATCTACTGGAAGTGTGTGGAGAAGAACGACTATGATATTTGGAATACGGCAGTCAGTGAGTTAGAGAAGAACAGTGGAGAGTGTTAGAATCGATCTTCTATTCTTACAGATACCAGATCATCTCAACCCCTGACCATCTGATACCTTAAATAATCTAAGTCACGTCAATCCCCGGCCATGAAGATAAGGAGGATATACGTCAGGGTTTGGACAGAAACAGGTAAAGGAGGTTGAACAGAATATACCGGGACACGACAGCATTATTAATGTTTGTTTTAATACCAAGATTCACAAATCGGGGTGGTGCGGATCAAACCCGTGCTAGTGTAAACACCATTTGAGCAGGGCAATACCCAAAAGACGCCTCATAGGCATGTGATAAGGAATTAATGGAACCCCTGTTTCATTTGTTTGGCCTCCTTCTCTGTTTCTGTTTGGGCCTCACCTACACAAGAGTAATCCAGGTAGCTCTAACAAACACCTCCTCCTATTAATCTCACTACACTAAACAAGCACACCCCACTTCTTTCCAATATATACACCAAAACAACATATGTTTGCTCTGTCACTCTTTCAACTTAGAGGAGACACTTGCTACAGGCAGCTTTACCCTTTGTCTCCTTCATACATGTGTAAAAAAGAAAAACAAACACTGCAGCCCAATCCATAAGCCAGACCAGTGTTCAGAGCTCCATACCCCTACAGCACTGGACTGACTACACCTTCCCCCCCACTTTCCCTACCAAATAAGTACACTCCAGAGGTACCTGTCCCAAAGAAGGGTGACCGCTCTCAACTCTCCAACTATCGTCCAATTGCTCTCATCTCTTAAGTTTTTGAAACTATTCTTGCTTCCAAATTTCTTAAGCATTATCTTCTCATAATCTGCTCTCAGATCGCCAGTATGGCTTCCTTAAGGGTCGCTCTACTGGTGATCTTCTTTCATATCTTACTAACTCTTGGTCATCCAACTTTCGGGACTTCGGTGAGACTTTTTCTGTTGCACTAGACATATCGAAAGCGTTCGATAGAGTCTGGCAAAAATCTTTATTTTCCAAACTACCCTCCTTCAGTTTGCATTCCTCTATCTGTGCCTTTGTCTCTAATTTCCTTTCCGGCCGTTCCATAGCTGTGGTTGTGGACGGCCATCGCTCACTTCCTCATCCTATCAACTCCGGTGTTCCTCAGGGTTCTGTCCTATCTCCTATTCTCTTTCTAATTTTCATAAATGATCTTCTCAACTGTACATCTAGTCCCATCCATTCATATGCAGACGATTCTACCTTACACTACTCAATTAGTTTTCCAGAATGCCCCAGCCAGCAGTCTCTCAAAATCAAACGTAATGAAGCCATAAAACACTTATCTTCTGATCTAGCTACTATTTCCAATTGGGGTAAAGAAAACCTTGTTGCATTTAATGTGTTACGTCCTGGGATATATAAACACTGGGCTCTTTCTATTGGACTAGGTATGCGGCAACAAGCAACAACGGAAAACGCTAGATCCAACCCTTATCTATAAACCCAGGCAACAAACCACCCTAAACCGTCAAGAGTCCTGCCTGGACAACGAGGTATCCTATGACTTGGTTACAGGGTGCACGCACTATAGACTGCTGATAGTCAAGCAGGCTATATAAAAGATCACACAATTAAGTTGACTTAAAGCTTCAAGGAAAAGATAGATAAAGGAATTAAATTGCAGAAACAATTTAATAACAAACTAGAAGAAAGTACATTTAACGTTACGTTAATTAATACAACTAATCACCCCTGCGTGAAAGAAGGTGAAAGCAAACAGTCCTCAAAACATCGTACCGGTAGACAAGATGCGGGTTTCTAAACTGCATGCGGCTACTGTAGGATCTGATGCTTAGCAAAGAAAGTACGTTACGGATTTAGAGAACTCTTAACTCATAAGCAGGAATAAATACTAGTGATAGGCCATACAGTGTATAATGGCATAGGTATAATTAAATAAAGGCAGCAACTCGCAACATAACCACATACAGGTGTGCTTCTCACTCTTAGTCAGGCAAGCCTGCTCGGACAGAGTCTCTAAGCCACACCCTGACTCACAATGCTCACAAAAACGGTAAACTGTGGCACAATAACAAGCATACAGAAATAATAAACCCCTAGCTGTTAATCTGCCAGGTGGCAGAGGTCTAGCCGGAAGGATATAGGCTTCGGATACCCGGGCTGAGCCACCTGCTCTAGCCTAGGGACGTTCCCAAGTCTGTGCGCCAAATTACTCTAATTGAAAGGGTGCTCTCTTGAGAGACTCAGATCCCAAGTATCTGACTCTCTCCTGGCGACCCTAAAACAAAAGCAAGACGTGCTAGCGCAGTGCTGAGTGGACTAGGCAAGGGCCCTCACACAACACAACACTAGACACACAGGGACACAGACAAGAAAATGCCCCCAGACTCCCACGGGTATCCTAGTAAAGTCGTGCGGGTCCACAGGACTCGCACCAGCAGACTTTACTTAAAGGATCGCAAAAAGCCTCCCCTCCGGTCTAGCCCCTGCTAACCTGACACAAGAACACACTAGCAAGCATGAAACCGCCAAATATGAGACAACAAAAAAGCTTCCTAGGTCTCATTAACAATTACGTCTCTGCATAAGGCCCAAAATCCTATCTAGTTATCTGAGAGCTCGTCGTTAATACAATAATAGATATAAGGTCTATCAAGGGGATGGGATAATTAAATAGATTGGTGAAGTAGTGGAAGGAAGGTATACAAAGTAAGAGAGAAAGTTTCTAAGTGGGGTTGAAAGGGATAGATATCAAGGGGGTCCGAAGGGTACGACAGTGAGGTGAGCTCTGAGTCTTGAATCTGTCTGGACCCCGCCCTAGGCATGCAGAATACATCCCAGGCTTGGCAACACTCAACACAGTTGCCGGGTCAAAATCGTCTACCTCGTGCGTGAGTCGAAACTAAGCCTAACGTTGCCAACAAATGCATATGGCAACATCAGGCTCGTCCCAAGCTAGACTCTCCCCGCGAAGCAACGTCCCCCAGCCGGTCTCTCTCTCCCGCTCGTCTCCTCCCACTCTCACTAAACTTACATCTTATATATTATAATGAAACAATCAACTATCGAGAATAAAATATACTAAGATGTGTTGGTTAAGAATAAGGGCAGCTACAAGCTGTGAAACAACATAAGAATATCCCAGACATTAGTTACATTGTCGTAGGATATATACTAAGGAAAAGCCGGCCGGCCGGCTGCCGCCAGCCGGTTTCTAAACGGCTGGGCAGCCGACGCGCGCGCATGCCCGCACGTGGCTACTATGCAGAAGCGTCACACCTCCCCCAAGATATAAGACCCTTGACTAAGTTCTTCATATCTAACAGAAAGCTTCTCATAGTACCACACACTGTTGCGACACAAGGCACTATATATAAAAAAAATAAAGACTGTTGCGCTCCACCGAGCAAGTTCAACTAACTTAGCGACAATAAGCGAAAACATTCAACTTAGATACTGCTACAACATCTTATACAAAATTCTACAAGTTATAAAAAAGAAAGAGTTTTTATAAGGTTTTTGCTTTTTTAATTTGTTTTTTTCGGCTGAACTACAGTGACAGCCTATTTTCCTCCACACTCAACCCTCAATCTTGTGGCAGTCTAACCAACATCATCCACCCTTGATAGACAATCCGCTATCACGTTATCAGAACCGGCAATATGGCGTATGTCCAGATTATACTCCTGAAGCATGAGTGACCACCTGGTCAGCCTCATATTCCGGTTATGAAACTGATTCAAGAATTTCAGAGGGTGATGATCGGTATAAACCACTACGACTGGTCCGAAAGCAGGAACATATACATCGAAGTGCCTGAGCGCCAGCACTATCGCCAGGAGTTCTTTTTCAATTACAGAGTAATTCCTTTGTGCACTATTGAATTTTTTACTGTAAAAACTCACTGGATGTTCGATACCTTCATCATCTGTCTGTAACAAGACAGCCCCAGCCCCTACGCCACTGGCATCAGTCGCCAGCTGAAAAGGTCTGCTGAAGTCCGGGGCCCTGAGTATGGGGTGGGTACATAACAGGTGTTTCACCAAGGAAAACGCCTCTGCACACTCAGGAGACCACAGGAACTTCTTGTCCTTAGATAATAAGTCAGTTAAAGGTGCAAGTACAGTCGAATAGCCTTTGATGAAGCGACGATAATAGCCTATCATACCTAGAAACCGCATGATTTGTTTCATAGTCGTAGGCTGGGGAAACTGATCGATGGCTTTAATCTTTGTCTGTGGAGGGCACACCTGACCTATCCCCACCTCGAACCAAAGGTACAAAACTGTGGCTTTGACAAAATCGCACTTACCCAAGTTTACCACCAAACCTGCTTCATTCAGTTTCTTAAACAGCTGTCCGATGTGAGCACAGTGACTGTTAAAATCCTCGTCGTATATTATGACATCATCTAGGTACACCGTACAGTTGGGAATGTCGGCTACAATGTCGTTCATTAATTTCTGAAACGTTGCAGGGGCATTTTTCAGCCCGTATGGCATAACATGGCAACGATATGTGGCACCGTCCACTGCAGTGTGACGGGGGAAGGCCACCTTACTGCACCCTCAGAAATCAGCCCACGTTTCAGCATATAATCCAGCTCTTCCCTAAGTGCTGGTAATTTAATAGGGGGAACACGGTATGGCACTGATTTAAAGGGCGGGTAGTCCCCAACATCGACATCGTGCACCGCTTGAGTAGTGAGGCCAGGATGCTCCGCGAAAACAGCTGGGTTTGAATCAAACAAGTGCTGCACAGCTACACGCTGTTGCTCAGGCAGGTGCAATATCAACTCGTGAGCCACTTGTCTAGAATTCCCCGCCCACTGATCCGCGGAAACATGACAATCCCAATTATCCTCCCCCGCAGCTTGACTGTCCCTTCCACCTTCTCCACCACGATCGCTGCAGATCAACACCGGGACAGTGAGAGGCTCGGAGGGGCGCCTCACATACTCTTTCATCAGATTTACATGGCAAAGTTGGTTCTTTTTCTTACGATCAGGAGTAGCTACTAAATAGTCGAGATCAGAAACCTTCCTTACAACCCGATACGGACCAGAATACTTGGCAGACAAGGGGTGTCCCACCAGAGGCAGTAGTATCAGTACCTCCTGATCTACTTCCAACTCCCTCAGCTTCACCTTCTGGTCGTATCTGTCCTTCATCTGAGCTTGTGAACTCTTAAGGTTCCGACCTGCTACCTCCAAGCTCTTTAGCATTCTCTCACGGCTTTCAACTACATACTTTAGAAGCGAGCATGGCTTTGTGACTCCATCCCAGATCTCCTTGACTATGTGTCCAAAAACCAACTCGTTCGGGCTAAATCCCAAGCTCTCCCCAGGTACTTCTCTCGCAGCAAATAAAACGTATGGGAGACCTAGATCCCAGTCCTTCCCATTTTCCATGCAATAACACCGCAACATACTCTTGAGAGTCGAGTGCCACCTTTCCAAAACTCCCCGACTCTCGGGATGGTAGGCAGATGACACCACAGACACTATCCCATGTTGCTGCATGGTCTTTTTAAACAGAGCAGAAGTAAAATTGGATCCCTGATCAGACTTGATCTCCTGAGGGTAGCCATAACGAGAGAAATAGACAAGTAGGTTTTGACAACAGTCTTAGCCATCCCGTTGCGCATGGGGTAAGCATCTGGATACCGTGTTGCTACATCCATTACAGTTAGTAAAAATTTATTGCCGGCACTAGTGGGGGGCAATGGGCCAACCATATCGATAACTACTTTGCTGAAGGGCGGCCCAATGACAGGGATGGGTTGTAACGGGGCTCTCGGGATGACCTGATTGGGTTTCCCAACAACTTGACAAGTGTGACACTGTGACACCCATGACACGACACTCGCCTTTAACCCAGGCCACCAGAAAAGCTTGCTCAGAGCTGCCTCCGTCTTACGTGCCCCCAGGTGCCCTGCCAAAGGCACATCATGAGCTAATCTCAATAATCTCTCACGGCACACCCTCGGCACTACTAACTGGTCCACTAATCCTGACCCTCCATCCCACTTTTTCTTGGGATCCTGATGTCTCCGATACAAGATCCCCTCGGACAAGAAAAAATCACCAGGCTGCGCATCCCCATCGCTCTCCAGTTCGACAGCACCATTACCACACGCCCTGACTTCAGGATCTTCCAGCTGCAAGGAACATATATCAGCAGGTGCGAGATTATCCAAGTTCATTTTAAATAATTTATTTCCACCTCCGATGTCCCGTTGAGCCATCCTTTCCTCACGCTGCGCATAACGATGCTGTCGCAGTCTCTTCCTGCCCTGCACCTGCACTAGCGGTGACAGGCCCCGGGGCCTCCCCAGACTCTAACATAGGTGCCAATAATGAGTCACCAAGAAACACTGCCGGCTCAAAACTCTCCAATTGACCAACACTTCCCGTTTTCTTGTGACCTTTCCTCCGCGGTATGATAGACTGAGGTGGTGGCTGCAAGGCTCCGGATGTCTGAGAATGCATCACAACACACGTCATGGTTTGTACGCTACACTTCTCAACCCACTCCTGTTCCTCCCTACTAACGTCGGCCGCCTTCTCGGCAACGACCAAGGGTGAAACCTTAGAAGTAGGCACCGCAAAGTCGTTGCCGAGGAGGAGGTCGACGCCCCCAACAGGCAAGTTCTCTACAATTCCGACATCCAGCTCCTTCGCCACACCACCCACCTCCAGCTCCATCCGCACCAGCGGGTAGGACTTCGTAGCATTGATCCCCTGAACTACCACCACCCGAGCAGCGTTAATCGGTCTACCAGTAAAGTTCTTTAACAAGGTCTGAGAAGCCCCAGTATCACGCAATAGCTTAACTCCTAGCCTTTCGCCAGCCCACCTCACAAAACCATGCCCTCTATGACCCCCAAAGACGTCGCGGACAGGGTTCGAGCCTTCCGGACTCTTGAACACAGGCTGTGTCCCAACCTCTGACGAACTACCCTTGGCAAACTCAGAAGATATAGGCGACACCCCTATGCTGCGGGCCAATGACACAACCTTGTTTGGTGGCTTGTTCGGACAAGCATTTGCAAAGTGACCCTCCTTGTGACATGCAAAGCACTCTTTACTCTTTGGTTTCCCTTGGGAGTGGGAGGTACCATTAGACTTCTTATACGGGTCAGTATTTGGTTTATGTTCAGTTTTATTGTCAGTGCTAGATGGTTTTGTGTATTTATGTGTATCAAAATTCTTGGGAGGGGGAGGGGTACGATCCTTTGCACCCGACTCACTCTTAGCTGCTGCTTCGCACCCTCAAATTAATGACAGTCGGCGGTCAGCCATTTCTGTTGCCTCCTGGAGAGTTCTAGGATTGTTTTCCTTTATATTCAATATTAAGTCCCCGCCTGTGCTCTTAAAGAACTGCTCCAAGAGAACCAGCTCACTCAACTCCTCAAAAGTAGATGCCCTCTCAGAACGCAGCCAATGTCGTAGTGCATCAGACAAGTCCCGGGCGTGTTCTAGGAAGGTACTATCCTTGCCCTTAGTAACACCCCGAAACTTCAAGCGGTAAGTTTCTGGGGTTTTTTTCTATGTGATTGAGGGAGGCAAAAGGCATAACTGCCTATAGCGAGTGCCTCCCCCATAGTTGAAAGAGTGACAGGGCCAAAATCAAGGGACGTTCGAGCCAAAATGCCTGGACACACGGAGTTTGAAGCAATTTAAGTCATAGGAAGAGGGAAAGACTGTTTCTGGGAGAGAGTTCCAGAGCTCAGCTGTTGAGTAGAAGAAAGTTTGAGAGTAACGTTTCACTCTTGGGTTGGAGAGTTGCACAGAGTAGGGGTGGGATTGAGTTGCAAGACGGGTACCACGTGCCCTACGTAAAGGAGGTGGTATGCACTGGGATAGCTCTGAGGAACACTGATTATTATAGTAGCGATAGAATAGAATAGTGAGAGAGATGCAACATTGCGGCGGAGAGAGAGAGACTGCAGAGAGTTGGTGAGTGGGACGGGAGTTAATGATACGAAAGGCCTTCCTTTCAACTTTGTCTAGGAGAGCGGTGTAAGAGGAACCTCCCCACACATTTGAACAATACTCAATACAAGGGTGCACTATGCCCCTGTACAGAGCAAGAAGCTGTGCAGGGGAAAAGAACCCCCTAAGGCGGTTGAGAACACCCAGCTTCTGGGAGGCTGCTTTAGCAAGACTGGTAATATGGTCCTTCCAAATGAGAGCAGAAGAAAAAGAGACACCAAGAATATTGAGAGAAGATGAATGGTTGATTTTTGTATTGTTGAAGAATAAGGGATAGTCCGCTGGGAGATCCTGACGGGTAGATAGATGGAGAAATTGGGTTTTGGAAGCATTAAAGTTAACAAGGTTTTCTCTGCCCCAATTGGAAATAGTATTTAGATCAGAATTTAAGAGTTCTATGGCTTCATTACGTTTGTTGTTGAGGGATTGCTGGCTGGGGCGTTCTGAAAAACTAATGGAGTAGTGTAAGGTTGAGTCGTCTGCGTATGAATGGATGGGAATTAAGGTACAGTTAAGGAGATCATTTATAAAAATTAGAAAGAGAATAGGAGATAGGACAGAGCCCTGAGGAACACCAGAGTTTATAGGATGAGGAAGTGAACAATGGCCGTCCACAACCGCGGCTATGGAACGGCCGGAAAGGAAATTAGAGACAAAGGCACAGATGGAGGGATAGAAACCGAAGGAGGGTAGTTTAGAAATTAAAGATTTATGCCAGAATCTATCGAAGGCTTTCGATATGTCTAGTGCAATAGAAAAAGTCTCACCGAAGTCCCGAAAGGAGGATGACCAAGAGTTAGTAAGATATGAAAGAAGATCACCAGTAGAGCGACCCTTAAGGAAGCCATACTGGCGATCTGAGAGCAGATTATGAGAAGAGAAATGCTTAAGAAATTTGGAAGCAAGAATAGTTTCAAAAACTTTAGAAAGACAAGAGATAAGAGCAATTGGACGATAGTTGGAGGGTTGAGAGCGGTCACCCTTCTTTGGGACAGGTTGAATGTGAGCAAACTTCCAGTATGAAGGGAAGACGTTAGAGGATAGACAGAGACGAAAGAGTTTGCCTAGGCAGGGAGTCAGCACGGAAGCACAGTTTTTGAGTTGTAACTCATAGGCCCGTAGCACAGCCTTCTTTAGCTCATCATAAACTACACAGGACTCTAAAGGTAGTGCATCATACGCTTTTAGCCCCTTTCCTAGGAGTCTTGATGAAACTAATGCTGCCCACTTTTCCTGAGGCCACTGGTGTTCCTGACACTTCTTCTCAAATCGCATAAAAAACTCAGCCACACCAAATTCATCGAACACAGGAACTAGTTTAAGCAGGTGCGACAATGATTGGTCCCGATGTCTGTTACCTCCCACAATATTTCGCCCTGTTACCTCCACTCGAGATCTCTCCAGCTCCCTGTCAGCCCGATACCTAGTAGACTCTGCCTGCAGTTCAGCCTTTCGTATAGCAACCTCAGCCTGAGCTCTAGCAACCTCAGCCTGCACACTAACCTGTCTTTCGGCGGCCTCAACCTGAGCTCTAGCGGCCTAAACCTTGGCCATCTCAAGCCGAAACAACAAATCTGGAGTCAACCCTTGAGGAGGGGAAGGTGCATTTAATGGAGAGGGTCCCTGTGATTGAATTCCACACTGCCATTGACCATCAACTTAGGGGTATGTACTAAATTCAGGCACCCTGACGTTTGATATGGGGGTAGAGTGGAGGGAGGGCTGGGGACCGGGGCCCCCAGTCGCCTCTCCACCCAGGTCTCTCCCTTCTAAACCCAATATCAAAGTCCTCAGCTGATCTTTCCTCATGCCACTTAAACCCTGGTGACCCTGAAGACCTGCCACACACTTTAAGCCATACTTATTCAGCTTCAACACCCTGGCAGCGGTAAGGGGCACCTCTAAAAATCTTCTAGCACCCTCCTCGCTATCGACTAGCCACTCCACAGGTCTTTCTCCCTTCGAGCCCGTATCGTGACCTGACCCATCACTGTGTTCTGATGTATTAGACATGTTTGTGTACTGCAGTAATTATCACAAACTAGAAGAAAGTACATTTAACGTTACATTAATTAATACAACTAATCACCCCTGCGTGAAAGAAGGTGAAAGCAAACAGTCCTCAAAACATCGTACCGGTAGACAAGATGCGGGTTTCTAAACTGCATGCGGCTACTGTAGGATCTGATGCTTAGCAAAGAAAATACGTTACGGATTTAGAGAACTCTTAACTCATAAGCAGGAATAAATACTAGTGATAGGCCATACAGTGTATAATGGCATAGGTATAATTAAATAAAGGCAGCAACTCGCAACATAACCACATACAGGTGTGCTTCTCACTCTTAGTCAGGCAAGCCTGCTCGGACAGAGTCTCTAAGCCACACCCCGACTCACAATGCTCAAAAACGGTAAACTGTGGCACAATAACAAGCATACAGAAATAATAAACCCCTAGCTGTTAATCTGCCAGGTGGCAGAGGTCTAGCCGGAAGGATATAGGCTTCGGATACCCGGGCTGAGCCACCTGCTCTAGCCTAGGGACGTTCCCAAGTCTGTGCGCCAAATTACTCTAATTGAAAGGGTGCTCTCTTGAGAGACTCAGATCCCAAGTATCTGACTCTCTCCTGGCGACCCTAAAACAAAAGCAAGACGTGCTAGCGCAGTGCTGAGTGGACTAGGCAAGGGCCCTCACACAACTCACTCGCTACCGCCAGACGCTGCAGACGCTCTGTCAACGCTCTCACGATATCGATCATAATTTGAGTATTAACTACTCATCCTCTTCATTCTTGTGCATGAAAGGTGGTTAAGAGCACGTTTAACCATCCTGTAGCTTAGTATGTAACACTGCACGATATTTCGCTGTGTATTGACTGATAAACTTTGTGTTTATCACAAGACTCCTGCTCGGACAGGGCGCCACTAGCGCCATCTGTTGTTTTGTTTTGTTTTGTTTGTAAACAAACGCTCTCTTATTTGATATAAAATCGTAGCCCCTAATTTTACCCATTGCCTACTGTAGTAAGTATCAATTTAACTGCCTTGTATGTAAGTAAAGCTTTGCATAATAATTTGCTAATAAACAATATTGTGTACTAACTAACCTGCCTACAGGAACGAACGCCGACGCCATTTTGTAAACAAACTTTTTTTGGGGGGATTATACATATTAAAGTCCAGCCAATTTTGTAGTAAATTTAAGTGCATTCATTTATCTTTTGCCCCTAGATATATTCTTGACTTTTTCTCCTCAGAGTGATTTTACTTTAAGCTAAGGGTGGTATTTGTACAAACTAACCTGCCAAGCTTTTAACCTAATCCAAACCTAGCCTAGCCTATAGCCAGCCAATCTGTTGTTCTTATTAACTCTAGTAGATATTGTATTTAGTATCCTACTGTAGCTATATATATCTGTAATTTAATTGTTGCTTGCACGATCTTGTAGTAACCTTTGACTGATTTTTTTTTTTTTTTTTTTTTTTTTTTTTTTTTATCTAAAAAGAGTAGGCTACTGCTTTACTAGGCTACAGTGACACCAGGGCCATCTGTTGATACAGTATATTAACCCCTTGTGTGCGGTCACACTTTATTTTTATATAATCTCTATTTGGTGAATTGTATATTTAGTTACATATTCTGTTATATATATATATATATTTGTTTAAGGTTAGGTTATCACACCTGGTAGCCTATTTCTGCGTATTTCAATTTTATTAGTTTCGGTTAGGCTATTCAACGCTGGTAGCCTATTGGTGCGTATTTCAATTTTTTAAAAACTTTTGGTTAGGCTATCGCCCCTGGAAGCCTAATTCTGCGTATCTCAATTTTTTGTTTTCGGTTAGGCTATCACCCCTGATAACCTATTGTTGTGTATTTCAACATATTTGTTTTCGGTTGAAGTGATTGAAGTGTTTCTAAAGTGAGTGAAGTGTTTTAAAGTGAGTTAAGTGTTTTAAAGTGAGTTAAGTGTTTTAAAGTGAGTGAAGTGATATGAAGAAACTGACTGTTACCATGCCTCGCACTTGTACGAACTGCGCCGGTAGGTTTGGTGAGTCCATGTTTGTTACTGTAGCTCTTCAAGTCTGCCGTCTCTGCCAGCAACAAGAGAATTTGACAGTGAAATTAGATGAAGCCTACAACAAGATCAACGTCCTCACCATGAAGCTGGAATCACTCCAAGAGTTTGTAACACTCAACGTTGGAGTACCACAAACTTCAATTGTCACCGCAACTCCAGCAGCCACCAACGTCAACTGCCAACAATTCAACGCCTGCAGTAGCCATTTCATCTAATGTTTCCGATACTCAAGAAACAAATAGTAACTCTCTTCCCCCTCAAGACAACTTCCGTGTCGTGAGGAACAACGTTTGCCCCAAGACCAGGAAACCCATACCGATTACCTAGTGTCAAAACCGCTTCCAGATACTCGCAGACTCAGATGACGAAGCGGAACTGGAAGAAGCCCGGCTCGTGGGAGACTCGATGATACGTGGTCAGCTCACAGAGTTTTGCGCCAGAGCACCTAAGACCAGGAAGCGTTTTTGTATCCCTGGTGGTGGTGTGGACGACGTAGTTCCTGCAGTTGACGAAGTATCTAAGCTGGCCCCTGCTAATACAATGTACGTCATCCACGTTGGATCCAACGATGTACAGCGAACCCGGTCGGAAGATTTGCTTTTAAAGTACCAGCAGCTGATCAAGTCGTTTAAGGAGAAGTCATCAAGGATCATCGTCTCAGGAATCGTCCCCCGGCTTGGTGTAGAGAGCCGATTTTACAACATAGCCACCAGCACAAATCGTTGTCTAGCAAACCTCTGCAGGAAGGAAAACGTGGGATTCGTCGACACCTGGGACAATTTCTACTACGATGACTATTTGTTTTCGGACGATGGAGTTCATCTGAACCAGGTGAGAGCAGCACGTTTTGGGCGTCTTCTCAACAATGCGGTGAAGGATTTTCGGAGAAGAAATCGACTCAGCACAGGACAACCAGGAAGGAGGACCGAAGACAGCGAGGGCGGCAACCTGCGAAGGAATTAAATACTAATCTGTCAAGAACCGCGAATTTGGATAAAGCTCCACCAACACGACCCAAATTCAAAACCGCCAGGGATAACGACCGAGGACCGATGTCAGCCATGAATGTAAATGTAGATCCGAAACCAAAAATTTGATTAAAGAACGTTCTGTGAGTTCTAAAACTGCAACTTAAAAGGTTTTCTATGCAAACGCTCGCAGCATACGCAATAAATTTTCAGATTTAGAGGAACTAGTGTTTACTGAAAATTATGATGTGATTGGTATAACAGAATCTTGGCTCAATACAGTAGATAGAGACTTTTTAGCAGAGTATTCACTTCCCGGTTATGTAATGTTTGAGAAAAGCCGAATAAATAAAAATGGGGGTGGCGTTTTATTTTATATCAAAGAAAGTCTTAACCCGACCCTCTTGTCAAAACCTCAAATTGTGAACGTCGACACATCTTTTGTGCTAATAAAGAATAATAAAGGTACAAAAATAATACTTGCATTAATATACACACCTCCAGCTCAATCAGTGCAAACTGACCGAGAAATTTATGAACAAATTGCAGATGTAAGTAACTCACAAGATACCGTATTTTTTGGCGACTTTAAGTTACCTGTGACCAAGTGGGGCGATACTCTTACTTCAAACTCCGGACATGACTTGTATACGAACTTGCAAGAGAGTTCACTTTATCAATTTGTTCGAACACCGACCCGTGGTAATAACGTTCTTGACATTGTACTTGCAACAAAAGAAGAATTAATAGAGAATTTGAATGTTGGTGATGAATTCAGTAACAGCGGCCATCGTACGATAGCTTTCACTTTAAACTTTACTAGTAACGAACCAAATAGTAGCATCGAAAAAGTCCCTAATTTCAAGAAAGCAAACTTTCATAAACTTCGAGCTATGTTTAAAGAAACTGACTGGAGCTTTTTAATTAACAATAACGACATAAATACATCTTGGAAGTTATTCGAAACCACTTACCTAAAAGCAGTGCAAGACTGCATACCATCGAAAATACGGCGTCCAGGCCATAATAATAAGCCCAAATGGTGGAATAAAGATATTTCAAACTGCCTGCTTGCTAAAAAATTTGCTAATGATAGATTAAAATCCTCACAAAATGACAAAGAACGGGTGAAATTTGTAGAGCTACGACGCAAAGCCAAAAAGTTAATTAAGCAAAGTAAAAAGACCCTAGAGTTACATATTGCGAATCAAAGTAAAACAAACCCGAAAGAATTCTATAGTTATATCAGAAAGAAAAAAGTAGTTACTTCAACTGTTGGACCGTTAGTCGATGAAAATGGAGAATACACCAAAGATGAAGTACAAATGAGTAATGCCCTCAATACCTTCTTTGCATCAGTTTTTACAACGAAGACCTCAGTGATATCCCTACACCATCGCCGATTCAGATTGATAATTCAGATGTTCTAAGCAATATCACCGTTACAGAGAGAGAAGTATTGAATTGTTTAGATAAACTCAAGGTAAATAAACGCCTGGACCTGATACAATCTCGCCTAGAGTTCTAAAGGAAGCTAAGGATGAGCTCTCCAAACCACTGACATTACTATTCAATAAATCCTTGCAGTCTGGAACTATGCCTGATCAATGGAAGATAGCCAACGTAACACCGATATTCAAAAAAGGCAGCAAATCCCTACCCAGTAACTATCGTCCAATTAGCTTAACCTCAGTTGTATGTAAAATGCTAGAAACGGTCATAAGAGACAGACTCGTAAATCACTTAGAGGAAAATAACATACTTAACCCAAAACTGTCAGGGCGCAACATAAGTCGAGTATAATAAATCTGGACTATCTGGCGGCGCTCGACATAGGTCATGTGGCAATTTCAGCACGTAATGTTGCTGAGAGAGAGAGACAAGTGGTGGCAGGAGAGTAGCGAGCGTATGACTGCTCCAGACCACCGCAGCGAACCTACTGACACGAATCCCACCTCCTCCCTCCCTCTCTCACTCGCTATATACGGAATTGTATGTGGAAAGTGCCGAATTACATGCTTTTTGCACTCGCGTTGCACGGTTGTTGCAAGAAAACTAGCCATCATAAATGATCGTTATGGTGTCATTGGAAAGCTCTGTTTATGCCCTTTCAGGGATAGATACTTGTTTTACGCTCTGGGTCTTATTTAGGCATGAAAATGATCACGTAAACAGCCCTAGTACCCCCCGCTGGGCGGTACATATAAATAAACCGCCTAGGCCGCTCGTAAGGTGTTAAAGATACTCAACACGGCTTTCGTAAAAAACGTTCCTGTTTAACAAACATCTTAGACTTCTTCCACGATATCCTCAACCTCTACGATGAGAGTAAAGCTGTAGATATTATATACCTTGATTTTCAAAAGGCCTTTGACAAAGTTCCCCACAAACGTTTACTGCTAAAACTAAAAGCGCATGGAATACAAGACGGTGTGTTGAAATGGATAGAAAATTGGGTCAGCGACAGAAAGCAAAGAGTAGTCATAAACGGTAAGGCATCTAAATGGACCAATGTAAGTAGCGGGGTACCCCAGGGATCGGTACTAGGACCAATTCTCTTTCTAATTTACATCAACGACATAGATGAGGGTCTCACCTGTACAATCTCAAAATTTGCTGACGATACAAAAATTGCAAATAGCGTACTCTCAAAAGATCAAGTTAACAATATGCAACACAATCTAGATAAATTGTCACATTGGGCCCAAATTTGGCAAATGAGTTTCAATGCGGATAAATGTAAAGTACTACATATCCGATACCTAAATGAGAAAGCAAACTATTCGATGAATGGCACTCAGCTTAAGAATGTAAACAGAGAAACCGATCTGGGAGTAACAATATCGAGTAACCTAAAACCGAGTCAACAATGTTCAGAAGTTGTTAAGAAGGCAAACAAAATAATTGGCTTTATAGGCAGATCATTTGAGCATAAATCCAAAGACGTTATCCTAACCCTTTACAATTCCTTAGTCCGCCCTCTTCTGGAATACTGCGTTCAATCCTGGTGCCCTTATTACCAAAAAGACATAAACAAGCTAGAACGAGTTCAACGTAGAGTTACCAAAATGATACCTAGCCTAAAGAACAAACCATACGAAGAGCGTCTTAGAGAATTAAATCTATTTCCTTTAACCCAGCGCAGATTAAGAGGTGACTTAATTCAAGTGTTCAAAATCATCAAAGGCATCGACAATATGAACTGTAGTAAGTACTTCACTATCGACCAATCTAATTACACGCGGGGAAACGGTTGCAAAATTATTGGTAAATCTTTTAACTCACACGAATCTAAGAATTTCTTCTTCAATCGAGTTGTCAACTTGTGGAATGGGCTTCCCCGAGACGTTATAGACTGCAGCACCGTTGATTCATTTAAATTCCGCCTAGACAAATATCTCGCATCAAACCCGCGACTGACTGCGTTTGTAAATGAATAACTTTATTTTATCCTCCCCTCAGTTACTAACCCATATGTCCCCTACTAACTTCCTAGTCCTGCCACGTTAGTGGTAGGGTAGTAGTTCCCTTTCCAATGTTCCCTTACCCACTCTAAACCACTGTTTGGACACTTGATCCTCAATGTTTTGGAGGACAAGCAGCCTAGAAGGGTCACTAGAACTGTTGTTGCTTGATTTCCTTTGTACTCCTTTGTACTTTGTACTTTGTAACACAACACTAGACACACAGGGACACAGACAAGAAAATGCCCCCAGACTCCCACGGGTATCCTAGTAAAGTCGTGCGGGTCCACAGGACTCGCACCAGCAGACTTTACTTAAAGGATCGCAAAAAGCTTTCCCTCCGGTCTAGCCCCTGCTAACCTGACACAAGAACACACTAGCAAGCATGAAACCACCAAATATGAGACAACAAAAAAGCTTCCTAGGTCTCATTAACAATTACGTCTCTGCATAAGGCCCAAAATCCTATCTAGTTATCTGAGAGCTCCTCGTTAATACAATAATAGATATAAGGTCTATCAAGGGGATGGGATAATTAAATAGATTGGTGAAGTAGTGGAAGGAAGGTATACAAAGTAAGAGAGAAAGTTTCTAAGTGGGGTTGAGAGGGATAGATATCAAGGGGGTCCGAAGGGTACGACAGTGAGGTGAGCTCCGAGTCTTGAATCTGTCTGGACCCCGCCCTAGGCATGCAGAATACATCCCAGGCTTGGCAACACTCAACACAGTTGCCGGGTCAAAATCGTCTACCCCGTGCGTGAGTCGAAACTAAGCCTAACGTTGCCAACAAATGCATATGGCAACATCAGGCTCGTCCCAAGCTAGACTCTCCCCGCGAAGCAACGTCCCCCAGCCGGTCTCTCTCTCCCGCTCGTCTCCTCCCACTCTCACTAAACATACATCTTATATATTATAATGAAACAATCAACTATCGAGAATAAAATATACTAAGATGCGTTGGTTAAGAATAAGGGCAGCTACAAGCTGTGAAACAACATAAGAATATCCCAGACATTAGTTACATTGTCGTAGGATATATACTAAGGAAAAGCCGGCCGGCCGGCTGCCGCCAGCCGGTTTCTAAACGGCTGGGCAGCCGACGCGCGCGCATGCCCGCACGTGGCTACTTTGCAGAAGCGTCAAAAATGCTTCCAAGACCCAATTTATCCATCTATCTACCCGTCAGGAGCCTCCAGAGGACTATTCCTTATTCATCAACAATACAAAAATAAATCCTTCATCTTCTCTCAATATTCTCGGTGTCTCTTTTTCTTCTGCGCTCACTTAGAAGTATCATATTACCAGTCTTGCTAAGGCAGCCTCCCAGAAGCTGGGTGTGCTCATCCGCCTCAAGGGGTTCTTTACCCCTGTGCAGCTTCTTGTTCTGTACAGGGGAACAGCGCGTTCTTGTATTGAGTATTTTTCACATGTTTGGGGAGGATCCTCTCACACCGCACTCCTAGACAAAGTAGAAAGGAAAGCCTTTCGTATCATTAACTCCCGCCCATTCACCAACTCTCTGCAATCTTTCTCTCTCTTCGCCGCAATGTTGCATCTCTCTCGCTATTCTATCGCTACTATAATAATCAATGTTCCTCAGAGCTTTCCCAGTGTATACCACCTCCTCTACGTATGGTATGTATACCCGTCTTGCAACACAATCCCGCCCCTACTTTGTGCAACTCTCCAACCCAAGAGTGAAACGGATTTTGGCCCTGTCACTCTTTCAACTCTGGGGGAGGCACTCGATACAGGCAGTTCTGCCTTTTGTCTCCCACACTCTCATAGGAAAAGAAAAAAAAAACAGGGTTTAGTGAACAAAAATTAAAAAAAAATTCGCCCGAGCGTGGCGCGAACGCCTTACCTCATGTGTAAGAAGCTAAGATGTCATCCACTCGACCAGCCAGCTAGCTGATATGCAAATTTTGTTCCTCTGAAAATCAAATCAACTCACTCATTCACTCACTCTCTCTCTCATTGTACTCCTTTGTAATCTTATATTTAGCCACAATTTTATGAATACCTATTGTAATACTGAAAAGCCGACTTTTACTAAGCTTAACTACACCATGATTGTCTTTATGTGTGACCAACCTGGTGGTAATATACTGGTGGTAGTCCATCCTTCCTCCATCCTTACCTAGTATAATGTAATACTTGCAAAACAAACAAACCAAAACTGAGACAACACAAGATAAATACAAAAGAACTAATCAAAATCGCTATGTGGAAATAACGCTTAGGGTGTACACAACTACATGAGCAAGTCAATTTGGTTCCCAAGCAAACTGATCACACGTATAACAATGCACCATTGTCATGTTCAAGGAATTAGTCAATTTGGTAAGTCCGGGACATTCTGGTAAATTTTACTAAATTCTGTATGAATAAAGAAACTACAATTTATATCAAATTTTATATTAAGCTAAATTTGCAGTATGACAAGATATCAACAAAAGTACAAAAAACGTACATCACTCACTAACGATAGTGCTATCGGGTAGGTACCTGTAAGCATAGCATGCTTCAAGTGACCCCTATCAATTACTACCCTACTAACAACCTACATTTATTGTACAAATAAACTGAGGAAATCGCAAAAGCAAGAAATTGATACTATCGACAATGAATAGATACTATATAATAACGAAACATATTTAAAAAATATGAAGAAGGCACAATATATTTAAACAAAAGAGTACTCTTTTAACCCGGGAACTACGGGGAGACTCTTAAGAGTTCCCCCGGCGGACTGCGGGGAGATTCTTAAGAGTCAGAGAAAAAAAAAATCAACTTTTGACATCGAAAAAAAAAAAAAAAAAAAATTATATATTTTTGTTTTTTGTTTTTTTTTTGTCCCCTGGGCCATGCAAAATCTCAGTCCTCTACCTCCCCTCCTTCCCCACTTTCCTCCTCTCCTTCAGTTATCACCTATTTTCCCTGTTATTCCCTTATTCTGAGGTATATTTTCGTGCTAACATTAGAAATCCGGTTGCAGGGTGTGGTCATCACTGATAGCAAGCGAATGCAAGAGAGAGAGAGAGAGTATCGATCGACTGTGTCTCAGTGGCCTTGGGAGAAATTGGCGGGAAAGCAGCTTGCCTCACCCATACATTATACAACTCGCGGGCTATATCTCCGATTTTGACCATCCAAACGCTGTTTTCACTCGTTTTATTGTTGTTTCAGGTTAAGACCTTTATAATCAACCCATAATAGGCACATATGGATAAGTATTAATGCTATTAATGGTACAATGAATATTTTAGTGACGGAAACACCTCAAATACGTCAGCACAGGGGAACGTTTCCAATTACCCCCATGTGCACTTGTTAGGTTAACAAAAACAATAAATTTTACAAATTAATAATAACAATAGAAAAAGCTAAACATTAATACATACAGACAAAAAGTACACAGAGGTTATAATAGATACTTCAAGTTAATAATGTTTGATTAAAATTATTGACATCAAATTTTAAAATACAGTCACAATAATTGACCTTAAAAAGATTACATTATGCAACAATTTTCTTGCAACAAAATCTCTGTCTACTAAGAGTCTGTATAGTAACCTAGCTCTATCCCAAAAGTCTTCTTCTCTGGTACAAATTTTACAGAATCTTATTAGCTGGGAATAAAAACAATTATAAGTTATTTTACTATCGATATTACTATTAGGGAAAGGAAAGTTTATTACGTTAAAATTAAAATCGTCAACTTTGTGGTATATTTTAAGTGTGCACTGTTCATTAACAATCTGTAAATTTATATCAAGAAAATGTTCAACTTCACTATTTACGTTACCTTGTGTGAGGGCGATGGAATTTGGATACATTTGTTTAGCGACTTGATTAAAATTTAACATATTACAAACAAGAATATCATCAATATATCTACTATTATTACTTAACAATTTAGCAAGTGCTAATTTTTCTGGGATGTTATTTTTCTTGCTACTGTCAACTAAGTTTTTCATAAATTTAAATTCTAAAGCAAGCAAGAATAAGTCTGCAATTAAAGGGCTAGCATTTCCACCCATAGGAGTTCCTAATATTTGTATAACAGGCACATTTAAGGGATCTTGTTTTTCAATTATATTCTGTATAGTATAAGCGACCTGGTCAGGAAATCATCGACACCAAAATGATACGAAAGGTCTTAAAATTGACAAAGAAAGTACGAAAGGTCTGAACAATAGACAGACTAATTGAGCAAACGTCTTAAAAGCTCAAAACGAATGTGGCTAAATATTAGGGGTATTGGAGGACGTACGTTTAGCTTGAAGGTAATCTAATGCATGTCTAAACAATACGGTATTGTTTAATGTCAACCATATCAGTTCAAATTCACTGTAAGCAAACTCTATTATTGTTTTTCTATACGATTTGCCTGGACCTCGAAGCCGGGTCAGTAGCACTACAGTTCAAACACAATGATATATATCAATTGATATATGATTTTCATTGTGATTCATTGTATACATTTGTGATATTGGATGACTCAAAGTGTTACTATTAATCATTCTATGAATAAACACAACCTCTTTCTCTCTCTCTCTCTCTCTCTGCTGATTTTGACAAACTTAGGCAAGCGCTGCATAACACTCACTCACGGCTAGATATAAATAACGAAATAAATGAGATGTGGGAACAGTTTAACCCTTCCTACCC
Source organism: Paralithodes platypus (assembly GCA_032716605.1). Classification (NCBI taxonomy): domain Eukaryota; kingdom Metazoa; phylum Arthropoda; class Malacostraca; order Decapoda; family Lithodidae; genus Paralithodes; species Paralithodes platypus. The sequence goes on along the minus strand of CM064534.1, from coordinate 27,954,865 downwards.
GGGTGTCATATTAAAAGGCAACCGCGGCAGATGGGCAGGAGCCAGGGTGTCATGTTAATAGGCAGCAAGCTTTCAAGCCTATTCAGCTTGGTCTGAACGCCGTGCGCCCGACGCATGTAAACAAAGCCGATCGTTGCGTCACCACACCTCCGAAAACAAGAAGGAGACGTCGGATCAATGTTATTGTTGTGACGTCAAACAAAATTAGTGTCTGAAAAGCTCCGATATTGTCAACAACGCGCAAAAATTCGCTCCACTGAAATCGTCATCACAACTGAACCAGTTGACTTACAGAGCTCTACTCAACGCCAGTCTATAGATTGAAAAGTGCACTACGTTTATAGATGAGTGGGAAATTTCTAGCAGTTAAAATACACAAAAATACGGTAGCCTAGGCCTAGACGTTTTTCGGCCAGATCACCCGGATACGACCTCCGTCCTTTGGAATACCAGCCCGGGCCCGGAGGGTTAAGACCATGTTTATTATGGCACAGAACAAATATGTACCAACAAAATACAAAATAAACAAACGAAATCAATTAAAAAAACATCATGGTTCAACAGTGAAATCCATAATGCAGTAATAAATAGACAGAAAATGCTCAAGCACAACAAACAATGACTGTTCTAATGACCAAGTAAAGGAATTATATAACCATGCCAGAAGAAATGTTAAGAAACTTATTAGATCCGCTAAATGTAATTATGAAGTATCTATAGCCAGAAACAGCACCGACAACCCAAAGCATTTGTATAGATAAGTAAATAACAACAGAGATAAAAAGAGGAATAGGCCCATTAACTAGAGATTATCATATTTTGACAGCCGACATAGATATTGCAAATACACTTAACCTGGTAAGCGTGAGCTATGTGTAGTGAACACCACACTTCTGGGCGGCAATATTAGGCTTCATTCCTGCCTATGATCGTCATTTTACAATAAATATCATTATTACTTATTGATATGCGCCTATTTTACGTTTAATATGAAGATAGTAACATGTAAAAACAATAAAACAAGTGGGAATAGTGTTTGGATGGTCAAAATCGCGATTATTTGCCGAACGTCCATTCATGAATTGCGAGCCAGCAGCGACGTACACCCTCTCTCTCTGTAGCCTACAGCCACACTGAACCTCCCCTCCCTTATTCTCTCGCACTCCATACGCTCAGAATCGGGTTGCAGAAATTGGCATGATAAATACACCAATAAAGATGGTAATCAGAGGAAAAATAGGTGATAATTGGAGGGGGGGGGGAGGAGGGGATATTGACACATGTGGAGGAGTACGTGATATGAGGTATGGAGGGAAAACAAATGTTTTAAGTGCTACTGGGGCCTTTTAAAAGTTTTTTTTTTTAGGCCTTACCTCTTAACCCTCTCCGACATATGACGCAATTTTGAGCCTATTAGGGATACTTTAAAGCCTTTGTTACCATCAGGGGTATTGAGAAACCTTTAGTTTAGTTACTTCAACCTCTGCAGTTGTCTTTGAGTTAGCTGTGGGCAGAAAACAAATTTTGGATAGGTAATTATATGAGTGAGAGAACTCTATTTCTTATTGCTAATCTGGCAACCTCTGTGTCATATGATCGTGAAAGGATTAAGAGGTTCCTCGCCCTTGCCCACCAAAACCTCTTAACCCCTTCAGACTCATATGACGCAGAGGTTGCCAGATTAGCAATAAGAAATAGAGTTCTCTCACTCTTATAATTACCTCTCCAAAATTAGTTTTCTGCCCACAGCTAACTCAAAGACAACTGCAGAGGTTGAAGTAACTAAACTAAAGGTTTATAAATACCCCTGATGGTAATAAAGGTTTTAAAGTATCCCTAATAGGCTAAAAAGTGCGTCATATGTCGGAGAGGGTTAAGAGTGTTCTCGCCGTTCCCGGGTTAACAAATATTTTTGTTCTGTTTTTACAAACGAAATATAAAATAATAAAACACATAGGGCAATAACAACGCAATTAATAGGAAACTTTACTATCAGCGCAAGTGAAATATTATGTAAATTACAAACAATAATTATCAACAAGACTCCGGGACCTGATAGTTTCTTTAATAGGATAGTAAAACAAGTAAAAGAAGAAATATACGAATTCTTGACCATTATCTTTCACTCATCACTACAGCAGGGTTGCGTCCTTAATGATTGGAAAACAGCCAACATTACACCCATTCACAAAAAGGGTGATCAAGCCAAAGCTAGTAAATACAGACCTATAACCTTAACATCAGTAATAGGACATATTCTTGAAACAATTTTAAGAGATACAATAGTTGAGTATCTTGAATCTACTGAATTAATAAGAAACAGACAGCACGGGCTTAGGACCAGAAAATCGTGCCTAACATACCTCTTCGAATTTTATAAAAAAAAAAATTCTCTGAATAACTTAACTAAGGCGCTTGACATAGTCTACCTAGATTTCCAAAAGGCGTGTGACAAGGTACCTCACATTTAATTATTAGACAAATTAGAAATGCTCGGAATAAAGGGTAATATATATCAATGATTTAAAAGCTCACTTGCAAACAGAAAGTAAAGAGTTGTTATTAATTGTATTTAATCAGCTTGGGTGCCTGTTACTAGCGGTGTGCCTCAAGGATCGGTCCTTGGTCCAATTTTATTTATCATATATATACATTATATTGATGTAGGTCTGAATAACTTTATCTCCAAATTTGAGGACGATACAAAAATAGGGAACATAGTCTTGAGTGAGGAAGACAGAAATAACCTACAGTACGACTTAAGCAAAATAGTGGAATAGTCAGAAAAGTGGCAAATGCACTTTAATCTTGAAAAATTTCAAATTTAATTTGGCACGTTGGTTCAAAAAACCAAAAAGTATGATTATCAAATGAAAGGCCAACCAATAATAGCAGACTCTAAGGTTAAACATCTCGGGCTTATAATATCAGAAAACCTAAATTCCTAGGAGAAATGTGTGGCTGCGGCAAATAAAGCTAACAAAGCATTGGGATTTATCAAAATATATTTTACCTATATAAATGAAAACATTATTTTGCCGTTATCCAAAAGCATTGTTAAACCCCATCTTGAATATAGCGTTCAGTTCTGGTCCCCGTATCTCAAGGAAGACAATAACTCGAATCTATGCAGAGTAGAGCAACTAAACTAATTCCCTCTCTGAAAAGCAAACCATATTATGAAAGATTAAAGAAATTAAGTAATTTCTCGCTAAGGAAAAGAAGGTTGCGAGACCAACTTATCAAGTGTTTGAAAATACTTAGAGGATTTGCCAGAGTAGATTTCATTGCAGTGTTCACAATGAATAACAATGCTGCAAGCCGAGGTAATGGAATTATATTAATTAAAAAAGGCATCCTTAGATGTGACACAACATTTGTTCACATACAGTGTGGTTAAAAAGTGGAATAGGTTGCCATAAGTTGGTCGACAGTAATTCAATTGCTACGTTTAAGAAAAGACTGGACAATCATCTGATGAAGATTGGGTTAATATGAATTAATCAGTAGGCATGTGTAATTTCCCTTTCAAACTAATTTCTTGCTATACTATATAAACACTTTCCTTGTGGGCATTTCCTGACCCATAAGGTTATATTTCATCCTATTTTCCGGTACGGCTTTTTAGCCGGAGGGTGGGGAGAGAGCCTTCTACTTTACTGTCCTATTGTTCCACTATCTAGTAGTATTAAGGACCGACCACCTAGTTGGGACCGCGAGGTCTGTGTGATCTGAGTTTCTGTGTAACTCTCTCTCTCCCTCTCAGTGTTCCTTGATCGTGAAATCAGGTCAGTAGGGCAACAGTTCAAGCACAATGATTTATAACAATTGATATATGATTTGCATTGTGATTCATTGTATACAATTACAATAAATTATGACTCAACGTGCTATTATTAATCATTCTATGAATACACACAACCCCTCTCTCTCTCTCTCTCTCTCAACCAATTACCATAATCCCAGATATTGTCGCAGATTCTGCAGCCAATACGAAAATCTCCAGCCTTTTTGTTCCCTGACCCAATTAGCGCGTCGCAATATAATTAATAAACTATCACATGGAGTGTTGTTTACAATAAACTATCACATGGAGTGTTGTTTACAATAAACTATCACATGGAGTGTTGTTTACAATAATAAACTATCACATGGAGTGTTGTTTACAATAATAAACTATCACATGGAGTGTTGTTTACAATAAACTATCACATGGAGTGTTGTTTACAATAAACTATCACATGGAGTGTTGTTTACAATAATAAACTATCACATGGAGTGTTGTTTACAATAAACTATCACATGGAGTGTTGTTTACAATAAACTATCACATGGAGTGTTGTTTACAATAAACTATCACATGGAGTGTTGTTTACAATAAACTATCACATGGAGTGTTGTTTACAATAAACTATCACATGGAGTGTTGTTTACAATAAACTATCACATGGAGTGTTGTTTACAATAAACTATCACATGGAGTGTTGTTTACAATAAACTATCACATGGAGTGTTGTTTACAATAAACTATCACATGGAGTGTTGTTTACAATAAACTATCACATGGAGTGTTGTTTACAATAAACTATCACATGGAGTGTTGTTTACAATAAACTATCACATGGAGTGTTGTTTACAATAAACTATCACATGGAGTGTTGTTTACAATAAACTATCACATGGAGTGTTGTTTACAATAAACTATCACATGGAGTGTTGTTTACAATAAACTATCACATGGAGTGTTGTTTACAATAAACTATCACATGGAGTGTTGTTTACAATAAACTATCACATGGAGTGTTGTTTACAATAAACTATCACATGGAGTGTTGTTTACAATAATATTCTTGTTGTCCGACTGTTTAGCCATGTGAGGATTTTATTAGGCTTCAGACTCAAAAGCATCTTTATATGTCAATTAATAAAGAAATTAATATATAAACACATACATTAAATATATATATATAAATAAATAAATAAATATATCTATATGTATATATACTGTATGTATATATATATATATATATATATATATATATATATATATATATATATACCGGTATATATATATATATATATATATATATATATATATATATATATATATATACCGGTATACTGTATATATATATATATATATATATATATATATTTTTTTTTTTTTCTTTGTCAATGTGATTGAGGGAGGCAAAAGGCATAACTGCCTATAGCGAGTGCCTCCCCCATAGTTGAAAGAGTGACAGGGCCAAAATCAAGGAACGTTCGAGCCAAAATGCCTGAACACACGGAGTTTGAAGCAATTTAAATCATAGGAAGAGGGAAAGACTGATTTTGGGAGAGCGTTCCAGAACTTAGCTGTTGAGTAGAAGAAAGTTTGAGAGTAACGTTTCACTCTTGGGTTGGAGAGTTGCACAGAGTAGGGGTGGGATTGAGTTGCAAGACGGGTGCCACGTGCCCTATGTAAAGGAGGTGGTATACACTGGGAAAGCTCTGAGGAACGCTGATTATTATAGTAGCGATAGAATAGCGAGAGAGATGCAACATTGCGGCGGAGAGAGAGAGATTGCAGAGAGTTGGTGAGTGGACGGGAGTTAATGATACGAAAGGCCTTCCTTTCAACTTTATCTAGGAGAGCGGTGTGAGAGGAACCTCCCCACACATATATATATATACATACATATATATATATATATATATATATATATATATATATATATAATATACATATAATATATATACAGGGTGCAATGCAAGTTTTGTTAGATATTTCCAAATTTGAAAGATTAGGTCATTTTAAGTATCAAATATTCAGCAGACTTAGACTTATTGAGACATTTGTTTGCAGCTAAGGCTCATTAAAGTTGAAATTTTTGCGTTTCAGTATTTGTTATTCTAATGTTTTCTATAATATAAAATATAATTATATAATATATAAAAAAGGTTAGGAAAGGAAGTAGAGGGTACTTCACACATACACAAAAACCGTCGTCGTGCGGTTGTTTGAATCGTGGCGGTTCGCGGGTGGATTAGGCTTAAACAAAGACGAACAACCATGCAACAACTAAGGTAATGAGACAGCAATGAGACAGTATACGAGACGAGACGGAGCTACGGTTGCAAATTAGTACGGATATTCGCTGGAAAGTTCCCCGATTCCCCTACCCGAGCTCCAGCCACTAACGAGTGATGACACACCAGTGCAGTACTTCATCATCGTTGACGACGCATTCCCGCTATGCCCATGGATGATGAAGCACTACCCACAACGCAACATGACGAAGGAGCAATGTGTCATCCATTACAGGTTGTTAAGGGCTCGTCGTCGTGTGCTGGAGAATGCTTTCGACATCATGGCTAGCAAGTAAATGTGAATAAACCGACATGTGCAGTACTGTACTTCAGAAATAAGAAGTATACCCTACTTCTGAACATTATAGTGATATTAATCAATATATATGTATTAACAAAGCTTAGGAAAGACATATGACTCGCAATTTGAGAAACCATAACGACACATTTTTTCGAAGTTGAATAGAAAATACTTAATATTATCTTGATGTGATATATGATGGCTTCGTATTAATTGAATAATTATTATTTCTGATGCTTCAGGAGCTACATAAGTGTCCTGAAAAAGGAGCATGCAGCTCCTGAGCAGCATGTTGCTGACCCCTACCCTATACCATTGCATAATCATAGCGATGGCGATGCGGTTGCATTGCGAAATAGAAGACTGTAATGCGAATGCAACGCCAGGGTGCTGCGATGACAAAGAGAAAATCTTTTGGCCCACCGTCCCGTCGTGCTCAAATTGTGCGAGATTTGAAATATTATGGTCGGTAGACAATACGCGCATATGCCACTGCGATGCCGCTAGCCTCACACACGATCCCACTGTGAGTACCACGATTGTCTAGAGCCCTAGAAGATTGTGACGCGATTGCATACTCGTGCCTTCGCACAACGGTTTTCGTGTATTTGTGAAGTACCCTTTTTTTCTATAGATTTATCTATTTAACCCTCTCACATCCTGTCGCGATTTTTGAGCCTATTAGGGATACTTTAAAGCCTTTGTTACCGTCAGGGGTATCTATAAACCTTTAGTTTGTTTACTTCAACCTCTGCAGTTGTCTTTGAGTTAGCTGTGGGCAGAAAACTAATTTTGGAGAGGTAATTATAACAGTGAGAGTAATCTATTTCTTATTGCTAATCTGGCAACCTCTGCATCCTATGGTCGTGAGAGGGTTAACTATCTGCTTTGAGATACTAACTATTCCTTGTAACTCTCTCTCTCTCTCTCACTCTGGTCAAGATAAAAGAACAACAACAAAAGGCAGAGAATCGGACCCAAAAAGAAATAATGCAAAAAAAAGCGACAAGATACACAAGTTCACAGTCAGCAAAAAAGAGTTATGCACCATAGTACACAGTGATAGCCTTCTCCGTGGACAGGGAGTAAAGTTTGCCATGAAAAACAGAAAAAAAGAGAATAGTAAATGTAATTATTGGAGGAAAGCTCGAGCAGATCACCAAAGGCATGTGTAACTCAATCATACCGTCAGGATCCTGTGTAGTAGCAAAAAACGTCCCTATACAAAAGCAGGTGTGAGGTATACGAGTGTTATATTGAGCACAGCTGTATGCAAAGTTCATGAATGCCCCACTAAGCCGGCAAAACCTTTTCTGATTAATCTGGTGAATTATTGACCTAAAGACCTCCCTCCTCTTCTCCAACCTATTCAACCCATTCACAATATTCCCTCAGCTCCCGCAATTACTGTAACTACCCACCCATCGAAACCGCTGACCGTAAAGAATCATAGGAAAAATATGGAAACAATTCTAAGAGACAAGATAATAGATTATCTAGAGTCAAAACTTGTGATCAGAGGTACCTAGCATGGCTTTAGATCCAGTAAGTCATGCATAACAAATTTGATTGAATTTTATAATAAACTATTTACATATAACGACTCAACAAAATCATTAGACATAATTTACTTAGATTTCCAGAAGGCTTTCGATAAGGTACCACATGAACAATTGTTGAATTAATTGGAAATGTTTGGCATTGAAGGAAAAATTCATGCATGGATAAGAAGCTGGCTCACAAACAGAAGGCAGAGAATTGTGATAAATGGAGTAGAATCTGAGTGGAAGCCAGTTTATAGTTACGTGCCTCAGGGATCGGTCCTGGGCCCAGTATTGTTTCTTATCTATATAAATGACATCGATGTAGAGCTAAATAATACTATCTCAAAGTTCGCTGATGACACGAAAATAGGAAATTCAGCATTAACCGAAGAAGACAAGAAATAAACTGCATTCTGATTTAAATATAATAGTTGAGCGGTCATAAAAATGGAAGATGCCATTCAATGTTGACAAATGCCAAGTCTTGCAAATAGGTAATATAATAGCAAAAAATATGAATACAAGGCCAGCCAATCAAAAGAAGTGCATTAGTGAAAGACCTGGGGGTTCTTACATATGAAAACCTAAAGACCTAAGATCAATGTGCAGCAGCTGCGAACAAGGCCAATCGAGAATTGGGATATATTAATTGACATTTTTCATATAAAAATGAGAACATTATAGTACCGTTATTTAAAAGCAAAGTGAGGCTCCACCTTGAATACAGCGTACAATTGTTTAGTATGTATGTATGTATATAACCAGGCACAGGCCCCATAGCTGGGGGTGGCTGACTCGAGATAGAGCTCGAACAGAAACAACAAATACAAATATATATACAAATTCACACACAGCTAGTTCGTCCAGAAGAAGATGCAGAGACCAAGGCCCATTTGGGGTCTCCAGCATTAGACTCCCAGGTCCCAGACCTCCCTGAGTGGTTCTTGTCTCAACAGGCTGACACGCAGCGCAGCGTACCACAATGCCCGCCAATATCCCCTCCAGGCATGGCCCTTCCTAATTATATACACCGGCTCCCTGGGACGGGCACCTGACGAACTATTACCTAGTTCACCTGGCGCAAGACCCCCACTTCATATGACTACATTTTCACTCATCTATTCACAATCATTCTCCATTCATTACTATTCATCACCACTTCTCTTGCCTGTTCTACAGTCATATCTCTATCTTCCAACGCTTTTTCACACCATCTCTCCATCTCCCCCGTCCGAGGTCTTGCTCTCAATCTATTTCCCCTTGTTTATGACTCATATATTCTCTTGGTGTGCCTTCATCTTCCGTTCGCTTAACATGCCAATACCAGCACAGCACCCTTCTTTCCACTCTGACCCATAGGGGTTCCTGTTGTCCCACTCTCCTACATCCCTCTTCATTTCTCAATCTGTTTCTACGCGTCACTCCACACATACTTCTCAAGCAACTCATTTTTATATTTAACCAGATTAGCTTTTAGATTTAAAGACGCTCGTCCAATTACTTTGTCAATGTTATGGCCTTTCATCCCATTTCTTTATCAATATAAAGAATTCATGTATCACTTAGGTGTCAAGTTTTTCCTGGCGAGTCGATTTTTTCCTGGCGAGATTTTGTGAGCCTGCCTTCGGCCGGAACATTTTCATTCCGTAAAATGTACTGATTTATCTCGAAGGGTGATATTGAGAACAATTTATTAACCCTTTGAATACCAGCGACGTGGTTTATATTTCTTTCTAGCTATATTTAGACGATATTATATAGCTTAAGAAGGATCTGTGGTAGCTAAAAGGATTGGTTGAGAGAGTTTGAAGCCTTATTATTGCTAGAAATCCTTTCTAAGCTAATATAATCGTCTATTCATTGCCAGAATATAATTTAAGGAATGTCACCGGTAATGAACGGGTTAAGCTTGATGGAGGTCTGGGGAGGAAACTAAAATAATTATAAATATACAGTATATATTTAAATAAAGTAATTAATGAACCCTCCGCCTTCAGCCTATTGTATCGTCAATATAAGCAAACAGGGTCTAGGTAAATCCCCGCCCCCAGCAGGCAGTAAGTTAGGCGGAAGTGGAAGGTTGTGTGGTCCGAGATGATGAGGGGAGAGTGAAGGAGTCATCACATTACACGGTGTAGGCCCAGGGTATCTGAGTCAGCCAAACCCCACACTGACGAGATGTGTAGAAGCTGTACTATCACTACCTACCTAACCAACCAACACCACACACACACGGGAGTAGTAGTAGTAGTAGTAGTAGTAGTAGTAGTATAAGTACTAGTAGTAGTATTGCTTACTTTTTTCTTTTCTTTTTTTTTCTATGTGAGTGAGGGTGGCAAAAGGCAGAACTGCCTATAGCGAGTGCCTCCCCCATAGTTCAAAGAGCGACAGGGCCAAATCAAGGGACGGTCGAGCCAAAATGCCTGGACACACGGAGTTTGAAGATATTTAAGTCATAGGAAGAGGGAAAGACTGATTCTAGGAGAGAGTTCCAGAGCTCAGCTGTTGAATAGAAGAAAGTTTGAGAGTAACGTTTCACTCTTGGGTTGGAGAGTTGCACAGAGTAGGGGTGGAATTGTGTTGCAAGACGGATACCACGTGCCCTATGTAAAGGAGGTGGTATACACTGGGAAAGCTCTGAGGAACACTGATTATTATAGTAGCGATAGAATAGCAAGAGAGATGCAACATTGTGGCGGAGAGAGAGAGATTGCAGAGAGTTGGTGAGTGGACGGGAGTTAATGATACGAAAGGCCTTCCTTTCAACTTTGTCTAGGAGAGCGGTGTGAGAGGAACCTCCCCACACATGTGAACAATACTCAATACAAGGATGCACTATGCCAATGTACAGAGCAAGAAGCTGTGCAGGTGTAAAGAAGCCCCTAAGGCAGTTGAGCACACCCAGCTTCTGGGAGGCTGCCTTAGCAAGACTGGTAATATGGTCCTTCTAACTGAGAGCAGAAGAAAAAGAGACACCAAGAATATTGAGAGAAGATGAAGGATTGATTTTTGTATTGTTGAAGAATAAGGGATAGTCCGCTGGAAGTTCCTGACGGGTAGATAGATGGAGAAATTGGGTTTTGGAAGCATTAAAGGTAACAAGGTTTTCTCTGCCCCAATTGGAGATAGTAGTTAGATCAGAATTTAAGTGTTCTATGGCTTCATTCCGTTTGTCGTTGAGGAATTGCTGGCTTGGGCGTTCTGAAAAACTAATGGAGTAGTGTAAGGTTAAGTCGTCTGCGTATGAATGGATGGGAATTGAGGTACAGTTGAGAAGATCATTTATAAAAATTAGAAAGAGAATAGGAGATAGGACAGAGCCCTGAGGAACACCAGAGTTTATAGGGTGAGGAAGAGAGCGATGGCCGTCCACAACCGCAGCTATGGAATGGCCGGAAAGGAAATTAGAGACAAAGGCACAGATGGAGGGATAGAAACTGAAGGAGGGTAGTTTAGAAATTAAAGATTTGTGCCAGATTCTATCGAAGGCTTTCGATATGTCTAGTGCAATAGAAAAAGTTTCACCGAAGTCCCGAAAGTTGGATGACCAAGAATTAGTAAGATAAGAAAGAAGATCACCAGTAGAGCGACCCTTAAGGAAGCCATACTGGCGATCTGAGAGCAGATTATGAGAAGAGAAATACTTAAGAAATTTGGAAGCAAGAATAGTTTCAAACACTTTAGAAATACAAGAGATGAGAGCAATTGGACGATAGTTGGAGGGTTGAGAGCGGTCACCCTTCTTTGGGACAGGTTGAATGAGAGCAAAGTTCCAGCATGAAGGGAAGATGTTAGAGGATAGACAGAGACAAAAGAGTTTGCCTAGTCAGGGAGTCAGCACGGAAGCACAGTTTTTTAGTACAACAGGAGGAATACCGTCCGGACCGTACGCCTTCTTAGTATTAAGCCCAGAGAGGGTAGAAAGTAAATTTTTAGAAGAGATTAGGATATTAGGCATAAGTAAGAGAGAGGAGGGTGGAGAGGGAGGAATAGCACCGGAATCATCCAAGGTGGAGTTTCTAGCAAAAGTTTGAGCGAAGAGTTTAGCTTTGTCAGAGAAAGAAGTACAAAGGAGTACAAAGGAAATCAAGCAACAACAGATCTAGTGACCCATCTAGGCTGCTTGTCCTCCAAAATGCTGAGGATCAAGTGTCTAAACAGTGGTTTAGAGTCGGTAAGGGAACGTTGGAAAGGGAACTAATGTCCGTGGCAGTGATGGTTGTGCCATCAGAGTGGGAAAGGAGAGGGAAAGACGAGGAAGAGAAATTGTTGCAGAGGTTTTTGGCTAGATGCCAGAAAGCTTGGGAAGAACTAGAGTTGGATAGTTCAGTGCATTTATTATTGATGAAAGAGTGCTTGGCAAGTTGAAGAACAGATTTGGCTTGATTCCGGGCAGAAACATAGGAAGAATGAAAGTCTTGAGTTTTAAGGCGTCAGTACCGTTTGAATGCTTCCTCCTTATTGCGGACAGCAGTAGAACAGGCGTGAGTAAACCAAGATTATTTAGCATTAGTCTGAGAGGAAGAGAATGGAATGTATGCTTCCATGCCTGATAGGATTACCTCGGTAGTGCGTTCAGCACTCTCCGAGGGTCCCCGGCCACGGAAGCAGAAATCATTCCATGGGAAATCAAAGAAGTACTGCCGGAGAACCTCCCAGTCGGCAGCGCCAAAGTGCCACAAGCGCCGCCGGCTAGGAGGATCGGGTGGCCGTACTGGAGATATAGGACAGGTGACAGAGATAAGTTTATGGTCGGAGAAGCCCAAAGGAGATAAAAGATCGACAGTATAAGAAGAAGGGTTAGAAGTTAGAAACAAGTCAAGAATGTTGGGCCGATATCCGAGGCGATCCGGGATACGGGTGGGTTGCTGAATGAACTGCTCTAGGTCATTTAGGATAGAAAAGACTTACGCTTGTTCACCAGATGGGTCAGTAGTGTGAGAGAAGAGCCATTGGTGGTGATGAACGTTGAAATCTCCTAAGATGGACATTTCTGAGAGAGGAGAAATGGATAGAATGTGTTCCACTGTAGAGTTTAGATAGTCAAAGAATTTGGAAGTTGGTAGAGTTAGGGGGAAGATAGACAGCACAGAAATATTTAGTAAGAGAATGACAGGAAAGTTTGAGCCATAAAGTTGAGAATTCAGAGGAGTCGAAATCGGGAACACGAGAGCAAGTGAGTTTGTTGTGCACATATGCACAACATCCGCCTTTGGCTTTGAAACTAGGATAGAGAGAGTATGAGGATACAGGGAAGGGGCTGCTGGATGTTGCTACAGACACCTGAGTTTTGGTGAGGAAAAGAAGATCAGGTTTGTAGGAGGAGAGATGATATTAAACAGAGTAAAAATTAGAGGAAAGTCCGCGAATGTTGCAGAAATGAATAGAAAGAGTAACAGGCCAAGGTCCAGGTAATTTTGTGGGGTTGTCAGGGGAAGGTCGGGCGGGTGAAGGGGCATTTATGGTCCCCCCCCCCCCCCCCCCCTGGGGACTCCGAGGCTGGGCTAAAATTCATCATCTTGATTCAATTTTGGTGTGGAGGTATGAAGTGTGGTGTGCATGTTTAGTGTAGTGAAGTGGATAGGAGGAGCAGGTGTTTGTGAGAGCTAGCTGGATTGCTCTCAGTGTAAATGAGGCACAAAGAAAATCAGTAAGAGAGGCCAAGCAAATGAAACAGGAGTTCAAGCGACTCTTTATCACATGCCTATAACCTCACCTGGGTCTAGCCCTGATCGATTGGTGCCTACAATCTCCCCAACTCAGAATATATTAATGTGATCCCTAGACCTCTCTCAAGCTTATGAACAAATGCCCTCAAGACATTTGGTATATATTTGAATTATTTTCGGTGATAAATTGTACCTGCCAAAGGCCGGTTCCTCCTAAATTTCAGGCTCGATGTCGCTCGCGAAATATAAATGGAACTCTAAACGCCACGAAAGGTGTTATAATTGACAACGGAATGGGGCAATAGGTATTTGAATCGCCAAACTAATAGGAAGAACATATTACAATTGCATTACTAATTGGGTTAAACATGAGGGAAAAGGGGTTACTACGAACAAAATAAAATACAACTTAAAAGCTTTCTCAGGTCAGCAGTTGATACATACATCTGTAAATTAGTATCGAGTTTCTACTGTATATACTTCTCACTTCTCAGCTTGTTCTTCCTCTTTCCAATTACTCTTCTTTCCTATTTTACTCCAGCCATCTGGCCTGGTCTGGGCAAAGCGAACAATTATTCGTAAAATTAACAGTTAAAGATAGCAAATTTCCAAATTATTGTCTGTTTGTTTTAAGCTGATGGTAAATTAAATATCTTAGCAGCTGATTTATCCATGCCGACTGGGAAGCACTATGAAACTGTTCTGACTTTGTGATATACTAATGGCCATTATTAACCGAATTCATTCAGATTAGGAAGGGTATAATGGAAGTCAAAGGGTTAAATGAGATTGGCTTTACCCCTATAATTCCCACAGATCATTCATATAGTGTATAAGATTGCATAAAATAATCTAACGATAGCCAGAATAAACAGTCATGATGCGTCATAATCTTCAAAGGGTTAACAACATACTGTACTACGGTACCAAATCGTAGTGATAGGTGATAAACAATAAAGGGGACATGACAATTTACCCTCAGCTGAAAAAAAAATAGAAAATAGAAATACTTTACTTTTAAGCTGGTATCACATGAACGCCTTTTCACTCAACATTGACCCTCAACACTGGTCTGGCAGCTATGCAGTCAACATATACAATATTTCGGTTGCTAAAATTCATCCACCATCAGTCAATTTCGGATACCGTTGCAAAATATTCCAGAAATGTTGCCAGGAAAATGTTGATCATCGAATGTTGACTATAAAAGCTCTCGTGTGATACCGGCTTTAGACGTATAGAAACACCATTTGAGTAGGCGCGCACTTTATTTACAACGTTTCGCACATAGCTGGTTAGTAACCTGAAGAAGCTATATGCGAAACGTGTTCATCAAAGTGCTCCTCCTCAAATGGTATTTATATGCATGCTGTCAACTATCTGAAGTTTATTTTACACTATAGTTAGATATCCTGGACGAGACAGAATTAACATAAACACAAAATTAATGTAATAACCGATCTCTCTCTCTCTCTTCCTCCAGCTCCATGGCTGCCACCTACCAAACTCTGACACTTATTCTTCTTCGCCTCTTTCCTGTCGTGTGGTTTTATCTTCATGTTCTTCACCTCTCTTTCTCTGTCTGTCTGTCTCTCTCTCGCTCTCTCTCTCACACACACACATACACACACACAAACGAGCACATACACGCACTTACACCTTTCTTGGAAACACGCAGACTACGAGATCGACTCAATGAATGTTTTTTTAAATAAATGGGTTTGACAATGTGGATTACAGTAAAATAATTAGTTTCAATATGAATAAAATATGCAACCGTGACTGTAAGTTAGGGCTTCCAGATCCGTTCTACCTGAAACAAACTTCTCTCAGAACTTGTAAACAGTTCTTCAGGAGAACAGTCCAAGACAAGAGTAGATAATACTACATTATGCACACTCTGGAGTGTGTGTAGTGCACTACATAATCTCTCTATCCACTTCGAGCATCTCCCCAGAATGGACTGCAAGGTCTTTGGAATACTAACTACTCTTTGTAACTCATTTTCTCAAGAACAAGAGTCTCACTTTGGATAATTTGCTGTGGTGTATGAATTCTCTTTCTTCTTAATTATATAGATAGGAAAATGTTAGCTATTCTTTATCACACCGTGGTACGTGTAGTTGATTAAATCGGCAAGCGCACAATTAGCCTTGAACTTAGCCACCCCTGGTGTGAATTATTGGCCAAGAAGGTTACTATGCAAAACTTGTACATCAACGTGTAGGCTATTGTACATCAATGAGTTGGTATCACACTAACACCAGCATGGTCGGGAGTCGCTGGGTTGGCAAAAAAAGGCAACCGCCTTGTTATGCTTTGTAGGCTTCCGGAAGGCTTATCACGCTTCCTGGGTTAAAGCATGGACTTTTGTCTTGAATTTCTGTGGTTCGAGTCCAGGGTGAGAATGTATTTTTATTCCTTAAATTTACTGATTTATCTATAAGGGGGATTTTGATATTAATTTATTAAGCTTGATGGAGGTCTGGGGAGGAAATTAAGACAATGATAAATTAATATATAAAATAAGGTAATAAAATAATGAACCCTTCACCTTGAGTCCATTTTATCATCAATATAAGTGAAGGGCACCTAGATAAATCCCCGTGCCCAGCAGGCAGTAAGTTTGGGGGAAGTGGAAGGTTGTGTGGTCCGAGATGATGAGGGGAGAGTGAAGGAGTTATCACATTACACGGTGTAGGCCCGGAGTATCTGAGCCAGCCAAACCTCACATTGTCCAGACGTGTATAAGCTGTACCATTACTACCTAACTAACCAACTAACTCCTCACACACACACATATAGAAGTAGCAGTTGTAGTAGTAGTAGTAGTAGTAGCAGTAGTAGTAGTAGTACTTGTAGTACTTGTAGTAGTAGTAGTAGTAGTAGTAGTATTGTTTACTTATATATAAATATATTAGTATGCTCCTTCGATCTCCATCAAGATTATAGCAAAAATGCCCTCAACACCCTTATTTGGGATATATTTGAATTTGTTTCGGTGGAAAAATGTACCAGCCAAAGGCTCGTTCCTCCTAAAATGCAGGCTTGATGACGCTTGTGAAATATATATTAAACTGTATATGGCATAAAAGGTGTTATAATTGACAAATAAATGGGGCAATAGGGATTAATATCGCCAAACTAATAGGAAGAGCGTATTCACATTTCAATACTAATTGGGTTAAGCACGAGGGAAAAGGGGTTACTACTAAAACAGAAAACAAAACAACTAAAAAGCTTCCTCAGGTCAGTAGTTGAAGGTCATTGCACACTGACACGAAAGCTCCTCCAGGCGAGTTCCCGACTCAAAATTTCAGCCTGATACGGCGAATTGGCAACATAATCGTGGATATCGGAAATTAGCCGTGGGCGACTCTCACGGTACAAGCGACGTATCGGGGGTCGATACGAGATTTTGAGCTGTTCAAAAGTTCACGAGAATCCCCCGGCAACTGTAAAAAATAATCTGAGTCGGGTTTCCATCGCGAACTCGCCGTATCACAATCGTGTGATCTGTATCAAAGACGTATGGTCCATATCAAAGCCGTATGACCCGTATCAACGTCGTCTGGTGCATAAGCCTGCCGTGCGGGCCGTATCTCTTCCGTGTTGGAAATTGGCAACGGGCCAGTTGCACGTCTCACGGCGTCGATACGGCGTCGATATGATTCTTCTGAGTTGTATCGCAGTCTTTTGGGTCGTATCTTTTCCGTGGACTAGTCGTGTACCCTTCGCACGACTTTTCCTATCTTCTTCGTAGCATTCGTTTCTCCACCGTATTGGCATTGATAGAGTCTTATCAAGTCATGCGGAAGAGATACTACTCTAACGATGCCAGCCATTTTCGCTGCGATCTCTAATAAATTCGGCAAGACACAGGATTTGTGTGTGTCGTGGGTGTTCGTGCCAGTCTTGAAGGGGCCGTCAGGTCAGTGTGCAACGACCTTGAAACATACATCTGTAAATTAGTATTGGGCAAAGCGAACAATTATTCGTAAAATTAACAAAAATCGCAAATGTCCAAATAATTGTCTGTTTGTTTTAAGCTGATCGTAAATTAATCTCTTAGCAGCAGATATATCCATGCTGACTAGAAAAACTATGAAGCTACTTTGTCTTTGTGATATACTAATGTCAGGTTTATATACTTAATCCTGGTCATAATTAGCCGAATATATTCAGCTTAGGAAGTGTATATGGAAGTCAGAGGGTTAAATGAGATGTCTTTACCCTTATAATGCTTACAGATCCTTCTTATATTGTAAACAAATTGCATAAAATCGTCTAATGATAACCATAATGCGTCATAATCTTTAAACGTTTTATAACATACTACGGGACACATTCGTAGTGATAGGTGATAAACAATACAGGGACATGACAATTTACCCTCATCTGAAAAATACAGTAAACAATAAAACTACTTTACTTAGACGAATAGAAACACCATTTGAGTAGGCGCGCACTTTATTTAAAACGTTTCGCACATAGCTTGTTACTGACCTGAAGAAGCTATATGCGAAACGTTTTTATCAAAGTGCTCCTCCTCAGATGGTATTTATATTCATGCTGTCAACTATCTGAAGTTCATTTTACACTATAGTTAGATATCCCATATGAGACAGAATTACCATGAACACAATATTAATGAAATATCTTATGTCTCTCTCTCTCTCTTCCTCCAGCTCCATGGCTGCCACCTACCAAACTCCGACACTTATTCTTCTCTGCCTCTTTCCTGTCGTGTGGTTTTATCTTCATGTTCTTCACCTCTCTCTTGCGGTCTTACAAACATACACACACATGCATATACACGCACACCCATAATTTTTCTTGGAAACACGCAGACTATGAGGTTAAGTCATTGAAGTTTTTAAAATAAAAAATGGGTTTGACAATGTGCATTACGGGTAAAATAATTAGTTTCAATATAAATAAAATACGCAACCATGGCTGAAGTTAAAATTTCCAGATCCGTTCTACCTGAAACAAACTTCTCTCATAACTTAGAAAAAGTTCTTCAGGAGAGCAGTTCAAGAAACGAGTATATATAAATACTACATTTTGCACACCCTGGAGTGAGTGTAGTGCACTACACAATCTTTCTATCCACTTCGAATATCTCCCCAGAATGGACTGCAAGGTCTTTGAGATACTAACAATTCCTTGTAACTCTCTCTCTCTTTCTTTCAAGGCCAAGAGTCCAACTTTGGCAAGTTTGCTGTGCTGTAGGAATTCTCTTTCTCCATAATTAAAAAAACAGGGAAAGGTTAGATATTCTTTACCAGGCCGAGGTGCAGTTGATTAAACCGACAAGCCCACAATTACGCCACCCTTGGTGTGTATTAATAGCTGAAATGGTCACTATTGCAAAACTTGTACATCAACATGTATTGTACATCGACGAGTTGGTATCACACCAGCACATCCCACTGCGATGGGTATTTGCACGAATATAATATGGATATATTGTGGGTATAGTCGCGAGATATAGGGTTGGCGAAAATAGGCAACCACCTTGTTTTGGTGCGTAGGCTTCCGGAAGGCTTATCATATTTTCTGGGTTAAAGTTTGGATTCTCATCCTAACTTTCCGTGGTTTGAGTCCCTGTGAGAATGCAATATAAATATATATATATATATATATATATATATATATATATATATATGCACTATATAATGTAGAAAGAGAGTGATGGAGATATAGTAAAAGAGAGAGCGTCAGGGTGAGAAATGTTATGTAACAATTATCGATGGGTAGTGAGGACGGGAAGAGGTTAATTTACATGAAACCCCTATATCTGGAGACAGAGAGAGAGAGAGACATGACGGCATACCCAATCTACTGGAAGTGTGTGGAGAAGAACGTCTATGAGATTTGGAATACGGCAGTCAGCGAGTTAGAGAAGAAAAGTGGAGAGGGTTAGAGTCGATCTTCTATTCTTACAGATACCAGATCATCTCAACCCCTGACAATCTGATATCTTAAAAAAATCTAAGTCACCTCAATCCCTGGCCATGAAGGTAAGGTGGATATACGACAGGGTGTGAACAGAAACAGTTAAAGGAGGTTGAACAGAAGATACTGGGAGAAGACAGCATTATTAATCTTTGCTTTGATACCAAGCTTCACAAATCGGGGTGGTGCGGAGGATCAAGCCTGTGCCGGTGTGAACACCAATCGAGCAGGGCAATACCCAAAGGACGCCTCATAGGTATGTCATAAGGAATTAATGGCACCCCTGTTTCATTTTTCTGGCCTCCCTGTCTGTTCTGTTTGTGTCTCACCTACACAAGAGTAATCCAGCTAGCTCTCACAAATATCTTTATCATATTTATTCCACTACACTAAACAAGCACACCATGCTTCTTTCTAATACACCATAGTAACGATTACTTATGCTGTCACTCTTTTAACCCCTACAGTCCCAGCGACGACTATAGCCGTCAATAGATAAGTCACTCCACAGTCCCAGCGACGGTTATAGCCGTCAGTAATGTACTTTTCTTGTAACTGCTGTACAAGGCTTAATTTTTTTTTGTGTTTTTTTTTATAAAAAAAAAAAACGTGAGAGATCCAATCTTGCCTCATCTATTGAGGTAGAAAGGTGGTCTCTCCTGCCATTTTGGCCACATTGCTTAGGACTGCAGGGGACTTTTACTACTGTATCCTACGGTATAGTACGGGTTAACTTGGGGGAGACACTTGTTACAGGCAGCTTTATCTTGTATCTCTTTTATGCATAGAAAAATATAACTGCAGCCCCATCCACCAGCCAGACCAATGCTCAGAGCTCCATACCCCTACACCACTGGGTTGACCACCTCTTACCCCCACTACACCTCAACATCAGTCGGTATCACTCCCTAGACATTTTACCAAGTATATCCACTCCTGAGGAATCTCACTACCATACGTTGCCACATCTAAATCCATCGGATACCAGACCATAAATATCATGTGTTTGACAATAGCCTGCGTTATAATAGCATATATTGCCCAAAGCTATCCTAAACTTGGCATTAATATTAATACAAACAACAATATACTTTTAGCAGTGTTCTATCTATCTATCTATCTATCTATTGCCTGACGCCGTGATCCCCGAAGGGGTGGCCACGAACGAACCGCCCCCATGCACCTCTGTCCCCAGTCAGTCGACGCCCCTCCCCCCAACCAGCACCGCCTTCGTTCATGTAGTTCCTCACTCCATCCTTCCACCTCATATTCGGTCTACCTCTCCCCCTCTGTCCCTCCACCTCGCTCTCGTACACCCTCTTAGTCATATTTACTGCTTACTGCATACTGCTTAACACTTTTAGCAGTGTTAAGCTTGTAATTGATTTTAAGAAGGGAATATTAAATATAATATAAGGCCCCATTAATTGCTCTTTCCATTCACATATGCATAGCCTACGTGAGTTGCAGTTGGGATGTGTGTACATGCTTAGATTGATATGCAGGATTCGAAGTTGCATAATAAATCGTAGGCAGTGTTCACCAACCTTTAACTGTCTACGTGGTGCGATGTATAAGGTGTTGATTTTCGGTGTGAGCATCCTGGGTTCGAATCCACGGACTGCCACATGTGTTTGTAAATTTCATTAATCGATTTTAGGAGTATGGTTGGTTGTTGGAAGGAACATAATAATACATAACAATAACACACACAAAAAAAAAATAAGAAGAATAACAATAATAATGATAATAATATAATACATGTCTTTTGTTAAGCGCATTAAACCTCCTTCGAGATTCAATAGTGCTGTAATATCCTACAGAGAAAATTACCCCCTCCCCGTGCTCAAGGGAGACAGTAACAGCCAGGGTTTACTGAAAAATGCATTTATGTCCGATCTTGGTGCGAACCCCTTACCTCATGGGTAGGAAGTCAAGATGGTCTTCACTCGACCAGCCAGCTGGCTGATATACAAAATGTTGTTTGAAAATCAAATCAATTCACACGCTCGCTCTCTCTCTCTCTCTCATATATTTAGCTACAATTTTATAAATACCTATTGTAGTACTGAAAAGCCAACTTTTACTAAGCTTGACTCCACCTTGATTGTCTTTATGGGTGACCAACTTGGTGGTAATTCACCGTTGAGAGTCCATCTTTCCTCCATCCTTACCTATAACAGGCACATTTAAGGCGATATTTTATTTAATATGTATTTTTTTTTTCCCTAGAGCTTCATCAAGCTTCAGAAATTCCCCCAAGACCACCCTTTGGCATAAATTCCCCCAAGACCACCCTTTGGCATAAATTCCCCCAAGACCACCCTTTGGCATAAATTCCCCCAAGACCACCCTTTGGCATAAATTCCCCCAAGACCACCCTTTGGCATAAATTCCCCCAAGACCACCCTTTGGCATAAATTCCCCCAAGACCACCCTTTGGCATAAATTTGTACATATTCGGTAGAATAGTGCCCCGACCTGGCCAGAAAAAACATCGATACCAAAATGACACAAAAGGTCTTAAAATAGACAGAGTAAAGCAGGGATTCCACTGTGCGACTCGGCGATTGCGAATGAGCTGCGACAGCTTTTTTTGTTCTATGTCCAAAAGTCGCCGTTTTCGGCGCCGAGTCAATGTGATTTTGTAAGCAAATAAAGCGAAGAACGCAAATAGCCGTGCGACAGACAGTTATGCGAGTATCGTGCAATAACATCGATTGTGAGGCGACAATAGCGAAAGTCTGAAGACAATTTGACAGCGATAAGAACGAATTATGCGAAAGGCTTTTTTGACAATTGCGATACCGCTGCAATAATGGTGCGCATGCAAGACTACTGGTGCAATTAGACTGAGAATGTTATGCGAACATGTCGAATGATGGACGGTTGTCGTACATACGTTCCCCTGTTAACAAGGTACACATAGGGAACACACACAGGTTAACATACGGGAACGTAGACAGGTAAGCACATATGAACACTCGCACTGTACTCCAATATATATATATATATATATATATATATATATATATATATATATATATATATATATATATATATACTGTATATATATATATATATATACTGTATATATATACTGTATACATGTATATCATGTATATATATATACATACACCATACACAATTACATCACATAAACACATACAGTACATACGTGTACGCAAAAAAACACACACACACACATACACACGCACACTACACAAGTGCCTATGTACTTCCCTCTAATCCACACACACTCATAATTACATGCATACACACACAATATAATAAAACACACACACACACCATACTGTGCTCCATACTTTTTGTAGAAGTCTGAGCAAAATAAACTTAATTCAATTCAATTCAATTCACACGCAAAGGGATGGATAGATATTGACATTGAAAATGATAGAAACAGTTACAACCCCCCCCCCCCTCAACACACACACACACACACAAAGAGATGGATAGATATTGACATTGAAAGGATAGAAACAGTGACACCTCCCCCCAAAAAAACAAAAAAAACAAAAACAAAACAAAAAACACACAATGGTAAACAAAGGAAGCAGGAAGATATAACCCCAGATAACAGACACACACACACACACACACACTAAAGTGCTTCGCATGTCTTACTCCCTAGACTGGAACAAGACCTCACGGGCCTCACCGTGTTCAGCGGTGGAATGTAAAGGCTATCAGCCTATGCCCGAGAGACAGTAGTTGGAATATAGAGAAACAAAAAACCACACACACACACGGAAGTACCGATAAAGGGCATTGTGTACAAATCCCTGGTCATTTGGTTCCAGCCACAGACCTGACGACAAGTAAGCTACAATATTTTCCCTTTTATTCTCCATTTGTAGCATGTTCTTGAGTTTTAATTTAGTGACTTGCCCTAATTTCCGATGTCAGTGACTTTGCGCCAGGTGCCTGATCATTTGTTTCCCAATGTTTCGTATGTTTTCAGTAGATTTAAAGAGAAGTTTATGATGAAAGCCGGCGAGTTAACCAGGCAGGTTGAACAAACAATATGGCGACCGAGTGAAACTTGGGAAGCAGGCTGGTTGTCCCTTGGGGCAATTATCGTCTGAATAATACATTAATTATAATAAATACCTGATAATTGCAGGCTTAAGGTTAAAGAAAGTCGTAATATTTAAGTGTTTTTTATTTAATTTGGTCAGATTACACACTTAGCACCAAACAAGATGATAGACAGAACCCTATGATATTGTTGTCACAATTAGAATACTATAATGTTGCATAACAGGGCATATTCATTTTTGTATTCACAAGTTATTTAGGAATATTTACGAAATAGTAGGTTAGGGCTACTTCATCCACAATATCTCACTTATTCGGAACTTGTCTCGTGACAATCTCGTCGCGATCGAAGTTATCTGGTAGACTATCGCGTTTATTGCGCTACTGTCTCACTGTAATCGCCCGGTCATACCAAAAACAGCGTTGCCAATAATGACGGATCGCTGAAATCGCAATGAAGGACGCAATGACATTGTAATTAATCGATATTGTCGCAATGATGTTGCACAATTGTCGCACAATATTCGCAATTATCGTTTGAAGGTCGTCCAATTCGCACACCTTTTCCATGAGTTGCGACAAACGAGACCTTGGTGCGAATACTGAGATTCTACTGAGATAAGGTGAGAATGAAGTGAGACAATGCCCGATTATGACGCATTTGTCGCAGCAGTCGTCCATTCGCAGCCGGATTTTAAACTTTTCAACATCTAACGGTGACCTTAGCGACTTCTGGGGGACTCGTGGGGGGGTTTGTGAGACTATTGTGAGAATACTGCGATTGATTGCGACTTTATGGTCGATTAATGCGAATACTGGACATAGAAAAAAAAAAACTGTCGCAAAACATTCGAAGTCTTCGAGTCGCACAGTGGGATCCCGTCTTAATATTGGTCAAACATCATAAAAACGAATGAGGCTTAAGATGAAGGAGAAGGGGTATTGGTATCTTTAGCTTGAATGCAATATAATGTGTGACGCTTCTGCATAGTAGCCACGTGCGGGCATGCGCGCGCGTCGGCTGCCCAGCCGTTTAGAAATCGGCTGGCGGCAGCCGGCCGGCAGGCTTTTCCTTAGTATATATCCTACGACAACGTAACTAATGTCTGGGATATTCTTATGTTGTTTCACAGCTTGTAGCTGCCCTTATTCTTAACCAACGCATCTTAGTATATTTTATTCTCGATAGTTGATTGATTGTTTCATTATAATATATAAGATGTAAGTCTAGTGAGAGTGGGAGGAGACGAGCGGGAGAGAGAGACCGGCTGCTTTGCGCGGAGAGTCTAGCTTGGGACGAGCCTGATGTTGCCATATGCATTTGTTGGCAACGTTAGGCTTAGTTTCGACTCACGTAGACGATTTTGACCCGGCAACTGTGTTGAGTGTTGCCAAGCCTGGGATGTATTCTGCATGCCTAGGGTGGGGTCCAGACAGATTCAAGACTCAGAGCTCACCTCACTGTCGTACCCTTCGGACCCCCTTGATATCTATCCCTCTCAACCCCACTTAGAAACTTTCTCTCTTACTTTGTATACCTTCTTTCCACTACTTCACCAATCTATTTAATTATCCCATCCCCTTGATAGACCTTATATCTATTATTGTATTAACGACGAGCTCTCAGATAACTAGATAGGATGTTGGGCCTTATGCAGAGATTTAATTGTTAATGAGACCTAGGAAGCTTTTTTGTTGTCTCATATTTGGTGGTTTCATGCTTGCTAGTGTGTTCTTGTGTCAGGTTAGCAGGGGCTAGACCGGAGGGGAGGCTTTTTGCGATCCTTTAAGTAAAGTCTGCTGGTGCGAGTCCTGTGGACCCGCTCGACTTTACTAGGATACCCGTGGGAGTCTGGGGGCATTTTCTTGTCTGTGTCCCTGTGTGTCTAGTGTTGTGTTGTGTGAGGGCCCTTGCCTAGTTCACTCAGCACTGCGCTAGCATGTCTTGCTTTTGTTTTAGGGTCGCCAGGAGAGAGTCAGATACTTGCGATCTGAGTCTCTCAAGAGAGCACCCTTTCAATTAGAGTAATTTGGCGCACAGAGTTGGGAACGTCCCTAGGCTAGAGCAGGTGGCTCAGCCCGGGTATCCGAAGCCTATATCCTTCCAGATAGACCTCTGCCACCTGGCAGATTAACAGCTAGGGGTTTATTATTTCTGTATGCTTGTTATTGTGCCACAGTTTACCGTTTTTGTGAGCATTGTGAGTCAGGGTGTGGCTTAGAGACTCTGTCCGAGCAGGCTTGCCTGACTAAGAGTGAGAAGCACACCTGTATGTGGTTATGTTGCGAGTTGCTGCCTTTATTTAATTATACCTATACCATTATACACTGTAGGTCCTATCACTAGTATTTATTCCTGCTTATGAGTTGAGAGTTCTCTAAATCCGTAACGTACTTTCTTTGCTAAGCATCAGATCCTACAGTAGCCGCATGCAGTTTAGAACCCCGCATCTTGTCTACCGGTACGATGTTTTGAGGACCGTTTGCTTTCACCTTCTTTCACGCAGGGGTGATTAGTTGTATTAATTAACGTAACGTTAAATGTACTTTCTTCTAGTTTGTTATTAAATTGTTTCTGCAATTTAATTCCGTTATCTATCTTTTCCTTGAAGCTTTAAGTCAACATAATTGTGTGATCTTTTATATAGCCTGCTTGACTATCAGCAGTCTATAGTGCGTGCACCATGTAACCGAGTCATAGGATACCTTGTTGTCCAGGCAGGACTCTTGACGGTTTAGGGTGGTTTGTTGCCTGGGTTTATAGATAAGGGTTGGATCTAGCGTTTTCCGTTGTTGCTTGTTGCCGCATACCTAGTCCAATAGAAAGAGCCCAGTGTTTATATATCCCAGGACGTAACAAATGTATGTGTGACCAATTCGCTATTGTTTAACGTCAACCATAGCAGTCCAAATTTACTCAATCCAAACTCTATTATTATTATTTTTATATGACCTGCCTGGGCATCGAACCCGGGTCAGTTCAAGCACAATGATTTACAGCAATTGATATATGGTTTTCATTGTGATTCAATCGTCAATGTGTTATTAATAATCATTCTATGAATAAACAGAACCTCTCGCTCTCTCTCTCACTCTCCAACCAATAATAGCAGATTCTAAGGTTAAAGATCTCGGGGTTATAATATCAGCAACCCTAAAATCCTCAGAGCATTGTACGGCTGCGGCAAATATAGCTAGCAAAGCCTTGGGATTTATCAAATGAAATTTTGCCTATAAAAACGAAAACATTATTTTGCCGTTATTCAAAAGCATTGTTTGACCCCATCTTGAATATGGCGTTCAGTTCTGGTCCCCGTATCTCAAGAAAGACATTAACAAACTCGAATATGTGCAGCGTAGCGCAACTAAACTAATTCCTTCTCTGAAAAACAAGTATTATTATGAAAGATTTAAGAAATTATAATGTGTTCTCACTAAATAAAAGGAGGTTGTGAGGCCAACTTATCGAGCGTTTTAAGATAATCAAAGGATTTGACAGAGTAGATATCAGTGCACTGATGAATAACAATGCTGCAACCTGAGGTAATGGAATTAAATTAATTGGAAAAAGGCATCCCTAGATGTGACAAAAAATGTGTTCACATACAGTGTGGTTGAAGAGTGGAATAGGTTGCCAAGGGAGGGGGTCGACTGTAATTCAATTGATACGTTTAACCCGTCCAGCCCCAGCGACGCGTCTGACGCGTCGGCGATGTATGTAACGCACAGCCCCAGAGACGCGCCTGACGCGTCACCCTAATTGCGCCGACCGTAACCTCAGGTGTAGCCACTCAAGAGGGCTCAGATTTGTATGGGAACTGTATACGTATCCCACGCAACCGTGCCGATGGTTGAAAACTCTCAAAGTCCACGTGCGTGCGCGCGAGCGCGCAATAACCTGTTTTTTTGGGATAATTGCCTTCAATTTTTTACTCTTGTAAAATCCGTTTTCGGGGGCTCTGTAGGACCATTTTTTAAGCTTTTTGAGCGGTTTTTCGTGGTTTTTCCTTCATTCCTAACCCATTCGCTATTGTTTCTGGAATAAAACAATTTTTTGAAAACCGGCCGGGTTCTGGTGCGCAAACATTACAAAACTAGCCGGGGCTCCACGGGTTAAGAAAAGACTGGACGATCATCTGATGAAGATTGGATTAATATGAATTAATCAGTAGGCATGTGTAATTTTCCTTTCAAACTAATGTCTTCCTATACTATATAAACACTTTCCTCGTGGGAATTTCCTGACCCACAAAGTTACATTTCATCCTATTTTCCGGTACCGCTTTTTAGCCGGAGGGTGGGGAGAGAGCCTTCTACTTTACTGTCCTATTGTTCCACTGTCTAGTAGTATTAAGGACGGACCACCTAGTTGGGACCGCGAGGTCTGTGTGATCTGAGTTTCTGTGTAACTCTCTCTCTCCCTCTCAGTGTTCCTTGATCGTGAATGCAGGTCAGTAGGGCAACAATGCAAGCACAATGATTTATAACAATTGATATATGATTTTCATTGTGATTCATTGTATACAAATATAATAAATGATGACTCAGAGTGCTATTATTATATTGGGCGGGTGCCCAACCCCGAAATGAGTTGAAATAGGGGAGCTATCCCCCCCGCCAAAGGCGGCTTTCTAGGGCCTTTCCTAGCTGATGCTGAGAGGATTGGGTTCTAGTCATGTGGTGATGGGCTGGTCTATCCGAGTGAGAACTGAGCGATCTCTGCCATACCCATAGCTTACTCTGACTCTTCCTTTTTCTTATGTATCTTCTAGATCTCAAGTGGCGGCGTCTTTTCCGTGGATTGACCTCCCTACTGCCAATCTAGAAGTTGGCAGATTGGGAGCCAAAGTGTCACATTTTTCCCTTACCCCTCAACTTTCCCTTCATAATTGCTGAGGGGCACAGCGCCTTGGGTGGGGCTTTGGTTTCCCGGGCGTTTCCGCACCCTCCTCAGCTCCCTGCCTTGGAGTGGCTTCGGTCACCCGGGCTTTGGTAGTGGTAAGCAGGGAGGATTTTGTGGGGGCGCTCGTTTATGGCCTTGGCCTTGCTCGAGACCTTGGGGCTGTTCGGCCAGACAGCCTGGGGAACAACAACAACAACAACAACCCTCTCTCTCAACCAATTACCATAATCCCAGATATTGTCGCAGATTGTGCAGCCAATACGAAAATCTCCAGCCTGTTTGTTCCCTGACCCAATTAGCGCGTCGCAACATAATGAATACAGTATCACATGCAAAGTTTTCTACATTTTCACTCTTTTTATCCGACTGTTTATACATGTGGCTAGTTATACATTACTAGTCACCAGTAGACGATCATATTAGGTTCCAGAGTCAATAGCAATTTTATGATTCAGTTAATCAAAACAGTAATACATATATAATTAAGTAAATGAATATATATATATATATATATATATATATATATATATATATATATGTTTCTAGTCTCTCAGTGGGGATCGAACCATCGACCATCAGAACGATAGCCGACGCTTAATCAATTACACCACGGCAGTCTAAAAGACACTCAGCCTTCTATCCTATTTATGTTAGGGAGAAGGGAAACCCACTAGGCGAATATATTTCAATTCAAACCTAGTTGTAGGATCCATATTTCCAGAATACCATACACGGATTTTTGAGTGTCCCGAAGCAATTCGGGTTGAAATTGATTTCATTCTAACCCACAAAGCATGAGAGTTACAAATATTGAGAATATATCACCAATACACGTGAGCCACTAAATGTTTCTAGTCTCTCAGTGGGGATCGAACCATCGACCATCAGAACGATAGCCGACGCTTAATCAATTACACCACGGCAGTCTAAAAGACACTCAGCCTTCTATCCTATTTATGTTAGGGAGAAGGGAAACTCACTAGGCGAATATATTTCAATTCAAACCTAGTTGTAGGATCCATATTTCCAGAATACCATACACGGATTTTTGAGTGTCCCATATATATATATATATATATATATATATAATATATATATACTTCTGAAGTTACAAACGCTTATTCTAAAAATACAGCATTTACAAAATACTTCATCTCATTTTGACAAAGAAAAGGGGCGAAAGGTCTTCAAGTCCCCTAACTAATGGGGCGAATGTCTTGAAATCTAACTAATGGGGCTAAGCATTAGGAAGAAAGGGGACCAGAAAAATTACCCATCTCCCTTAATATTGACAAAGAAATGGGGCGAAAGGTCTTGAAATCGCCTAACTAATGGGACGAACGTCTTGAAATTTCATAACTAATGGGGCTAATAATGAGGGAAAAGGGGATCCAGGAAAAATAAATAAATCCCTCCCCTTACGGTAAATACTGTACTTACATGGGCTGATGGTCCCGGGGCATTGTATATGTATGCAGCGACGTTTAGTTCGCTATTCTTTATTCACTTTCCAGCTAAGCACTAAGAATATTGAAGGGTGTGTATTTGTGAACGTAATTGTGAGTGTGTAAGTGTATATTTATCGGTTAGCGCATAACGATT
>CM064534.1:27814754-27919754 GCA_032716605.1 Paralithodes platypus | reverse complement strand
ACAACACAACAACACAACACACAACAACAACAACAACAACACACAACAACAACCACAACACAACAAACACACAACAACAAACAACAACAACAACAACACACAACACACAACAACAACAACAACACCAACAACAACAACAACAACAACACAACAACACAACAACAACAATACAACACACAACAGCAACAACATACAACATAAAACATACATACTACCAACATACCAACCTACCAACATACCACAGACCAACAGTACCAACATACCAACATACATACACATACACAAACATACATCCATACATACATATCATACATACAACAGACATACATACATACCTACTACATACAATACATACATACATACATACATACATACATATACATACATAATACATACTATATACATACATACATACATACATACATCTCATAATCATACATCAATAATCCTATATAACATACATAATACATACTATCATACATACCTACAAGACACACTACTATAACGTACATACATCCATGAAACCTACATACATACATACATACATACATACATTACATACAGACATACCCTACATACATCTACATACAGAGAAGATGAGAGAGTAGTCGGAGTGTAGAGAGCAGAGCGCGAGAGAGCGAGAGAAGAGAGGATAGAAGAGAGAGAGAGAGAAGAGATATATAGATAATTAGATAGATAGTGGAGAGATAGACCAGTATATTTAGAGAAAGAGGATATAAAAAAGATAGAGAGATAATATATATATATAGAGAGAAGAGAACGAGAGAGAGAGAGAGAGAGAGAGAGAGAGAGATAGAGAGAGAGGAGAGAATTGGAAATAGGATTGGTGTTCCTTATTTAGAGTATGAAATGGATAGGAGGATGTGTTATTTTGGTGAGAGCTAGCTTGGATTACTCTCTGTTTAGGTGAGACACAACAGAAGCAGTGAGGGAACCAGACAATTGAAAAGTAGAGTTCCTGCAACTATATCATGGTTTTACAAAGGAACACAAAAAAGAAAGCAATCAACAACAGATAGATTATAGTGTTCTATACATGATGAACTGACAAAAATCTAGATCATTGACTTCTTCGTAACTCAAAGGGGCCTAGAGCAAAGTGGCTGTAAATATCCACACCTATTTCCTGGTGGACTCTTCCCAAATGATAGGAATCCAGCCCGCATGCTTTCATTCATTTTGAGTTATAAGAAGTTAAGGGGATAGTGGCTATTTTGATGGTCTATTAACTTATATATTAATTCTTTTTTAGTTTCCTCGCTAGACCTCCATCAAGCTTAAACAAAAAAAAACCTAGACCCCCATTGAAGATCTATTTGTAAATTTTTCGGTAGAAAAATTCCTGGCCAAAGGCCGATTCCTCTTAAATTCACGGGCTCGTTTTCGCTCGCCAGCATGAAATCGACACTTAAATGGCACGAAAGGTTTTAAAATTGACGACGAAATTGGGCGAAAGATGTTAGAATCGTCAAGTTAATGGGTCGAACGTCTTAAAATCTCAAAACTAACGGGGATAGAAGAGGGTCCAGAAAACCGGCCCCTTAACGGGTCAAGATTATTGTAGAGTTCGCTGGCACTACCTATTGTGGTGGTGGCGTTATGGTGTGGCTGTACAAAGGATCACAAAAGAAAACAAGTAACAACAGCTCGTACAATGGGAGACAGAAGACAACAGCAAGGTTTCATCAATGGTGTTTCCTCCGAGTGACCTCCTATCAAGTGTGGAGTTCCACGGGGGTTCTGTCCACAATGAATAGAATATACAGTTATTCTGGGTGGGTGTCAGCTATGCCTTTGTAATCTATTAACCCCTTCTATGCCGGCGACGTATTTTCAGTTATATTCTAGCTACTACTAGACGATTGTATTCAGTTTAACAAGGAACTCCAGCAATTAACAGTCCCCACTGAGAGACTAGAAACATTTAGTGGCTCACGTGTATTTGTGATATATTCAGTTTAACAAGGACCTCCAGCAATTAACAGTCCCCACTGAGAGACTAGAAACATTTAGTGGCTCACGTGTATTTGTGATATATTCTCAATATGTGTAACTCTCATGCTTTGTGGGTTAGAATTAAATAAAATCAATTTCAACCCGAGTTGCGTCGGGACACTCAAAAATCCGTGTATGGTATTCTGGAAATATGGATCCTACAACTAGGTTTGAATTGAAATATATTCTCCTAGTGGATTTCCCTTCTCCCTAACATAAATAGGATAGAAGGCTGAGTGTCTTTTAGACTGCCGTGGTGTAATTGATTAAGCGTCGGCTATCGTTCTGATGGTCGATGGTTCGATCCCCACTGAGAGACTAGAAACATTTAGTGGCTCACGTGTATTGGTGATATATTCTCAATATTTGTAACTCTCATGCTTTGTGGGTTAGAATTAAATGAAATCAATTTCAACCCGAGTTGCGTCGGGACACCCAAAAATCCGTGTATGGTATTCTGGAAATATGGATCCTACAACTAGGTTTGAATTGAAATATATTCGCTAGGGGGTTTCCCTTCTTCCTAACATAAATAGGATAGAAGGCTGAGTGTCTTTTAGACTGCCGTGGTGTAATTGATTAAGCGTCGGCTATCGTTCTGATGGTCGATGGTTCGATCCCCACTGAGAGACTAGAAACATTTAGTGGCTCACGTGTATTTGTGATATATTCTCAATATTTGTAACTCTCATGCTTTGTGGGTTAGAATGAGAGAGAGAGAGAGAGAGAGAGAGAGAGAGAGAGAGAGAGAGAGAGAGAGAGAGAGAGAGAGAGAGAGAGAGAGAGAGAGAGAGAGAGAGAGAGAGAGAGAGAGAGAGAGAGAGAGAGAGAGAGAGAGAGAGAGAGAGAGAGAG
This sequence comes from Paralithodes platypus, assembly GCA_032716605.1. Taxonomy (NCBI): domain Eukaryota; kingdom Metazoa; phylum Arthropoda; class Malacostraca; order Decapoda; family Lithodidae; genus Paralithodes; species Paralithodes platypus. The sequence continues at coordinate 27,916,884 of CM064534.1, read as the reverse complement.
AGAGAGAGAGAGAGAGAGATCAAGGAAACGACCACCTAATGCCCCTCAGGATATAATTTCACTGGACCCTCTGTACCTTCGATGGGATGTTGGAGCACTGGTGGTTCTTCACAAGCCCAGGGTTAAGGAATACCACACCTGGTAAAGCTAAGGCTCCACCTGTGAGCTGTTGAGATGATCCCGAGAACGATGATCTCCAGTGACAAATGCACGAAGGTATGAAGGTCCCATGCCAGAGATCGCCAGTGAACGGACAAAGCCAGGGTCTCCCGCTTATGGAACCAGTTCACAGCAAGTACAACAGACTGTACGAGAGCTTTCCGACCAATAGGTGAAGCTGGGGAGGCGCACAGGTGGCGTGAGACCTTTCCCATCCCTCTGCTGCTGCTCACAGTGTAACGTCCTAATCAATATATATATTATATTTACTTAACATCAGATGTACAGTGAGTATAAGTTTTGTAGTAGGGCCACAAGAATAAGTGTTTCATTAACCCGTTCAGTACCGATGACGTCCTTTTCAGTACATTCTGCCAACTATTAGACGATTGTATTTAGCTTAGGAAGGATGTATGCCCGATAAAAGATAACAGACTATCTCAATTAATCCGTTTAGCTACCATACATCCCTCCTAAGCTTCATAAAATCGTCTAAATGAAGCTGAAATAAAACACAAAGACGTCCTCGGTACAGAAGGGGTTAACCCTTAAACAAATGTATTGCCTTATGTAATGTTTAAATGAAAAGAGAGAGGGTGAAAGAGAGACTTTTCCGAAGCCACCTATATTTCACCCCCCCCCCCCCCCCCCCAACACACACACAAACAAAAAAACACATGCATGCACACACTTTGACACACACACACACACGCATAAACATGAAAACACACACACACACACACACACACTTCCGTTGAAGTGGTAGGTGTCTTGAACATATCACTGTTACTATCTCTACACCCACTCAATACTGTCTCTCTCTAGACTCGACACCTCAGTTGCCAATTTCTGAACCACTAGATAGTGATTCCACCTCAGTTGAGGATTCACCAAACATAGAGAATTGCAACACTTCTGATAGTGTACAGAGAAATAGTGTACAAGAAAATGCACTACCCCCGGAGACCCCTTTCTCTTCGGGAAACGGGGTAAGCTAGGGGGTTCTAAGAAAAACCCGAATCCCTTTAAGGTAGTATTATTTAATTCCAGGTCAATTAGGAACAAATTCTCTGAACTTCGGGCTTTTTTGTCGACAGAATGCTTCAATGTAGTGCCTATCGCTGAATCCTGGGTTCACAGTGATACCAGAGATTTTTGAAATTTGAAATACTTGGAAACAGAATGTTCCACAGAGACCGAACCACGCAGGAAGGGGTGGAATTCTTTTGTACATCAGACATTTTCTAAACCCAATTGACTGCAAGATCCGGTCAGAACATGAACTGCTTGGAGTGGATCTCAATCTAGGTAACTCTAGCTATAGGATTGTTCTGGTGTACAGGCCTCCACATCAACATGTTGAAAAGGATGAAGTTCTGTACACAGGACTGAGTGCTGATATCGAGGGTAAAACCAGTGTGATCTTAGGTGACTTCAATTGCCTAGTAAACTGGGAAGCAAGAACTGCCGATGCTGAAGGTAGGCGTCTTGTGGACTTTACTAACGATAACTTTTTGAGTCAGTGGGTGAACGAGCATACTAGATGGAACAATTATACTAGATCTTGTGTTCACCACTGAAGATGAAAGTGTGACCAGCTTATCTGTTGGGAAATCACTTGGAGGTAGTGACCACAATCTAGTTAGGTTCTCTCTTCGCACCTTTAGCAGCAGACCCACCAATCCTCAGAGTGCAAAACTAGATTTCCGTTGTGCGAATTTTGAAGGCCTTCGTGGGAAGCTAATCCCAGATAAGACTTGAGGGTGAGAATATTAATGCGATTTGGTGCTCATTAAAACAGCAGTTTATGGATCGATAAGCTGCATTCGATCCTACTAAGCTTACCAAATCAGACTCAACCCAACCAAAATGGTTCACAAGTGACATAGCTTCAGCAATTAGAAAGATAAAGGTTGCATACAGAAAGGTCAAAAGAATTCAAGACCAAAGATATTTAGATTCCTTCAATAATAGGCCTATGTGTAGAGGAGTGAAATCTCTTATAAAGGAAGCAAAGCAGAATGAAGAACTAAAGGTTGAAGCCCTCTGCAAAGAGAGTCCTAAAGAGTTCTTCAGCTATCTGAACAGCAGGAAGCCATTCAAAAGTAGCATTGGAACACTAATATCCCAACAGGCCAACTTCAAACTTCTGACACTGATATAGCTAAATCCCTAAATGACTATTTTGCCTCAGTATTCACAAGGGAAAATACCAGTGACATGCCAAGACTAGGACTAGTGCATGAGGGTAAATTTCTTAGCAGAATTAGATGTATCCCAGAGTAGGTAGCAAAAATAATAAATAAGTTAAATAGGTTCAATTCATGCGGCCCAGATAGCTTTCTTCCCCGAGTTGTAAGAGTAGTGCGAGATGAAATTACACCTTTCTTGGTAGACATCTTCAATAAATCACTAGAAAATGGAGAGGTCCCTTTAGATTGGAGACTGGCCAATGTGACCCCAATCTTTAAGAAGGGGGATCACAGTGTCCAAAGAAGTATCGGCCAATTAGCTTGACTTCTGTCACAGTAAAACTCATAGAAGGGATACTAGTAGACAAGATAGTTGACTACCTAGAAATCCACAATTTAATTACAGATTACCCAACATGGATTCAGGCGACACCGATCATGTCTTACCCATTTGCTAGAATTTGTCCATGAAATGCTGACTGAGTATGCCGAAAGTAGAGCCATAGAAATCCTTTACTTACATTTTCAAAACGCTTTTGACAAAAGCGCCTCATTGCAGGCTAATGTCAAAAGTGTGCGCGCTAGGTATCAATACAGAGGTAACAAATTGGATAAAAAGTTGGCTAACAGGTAGACAACAACGAGTGGTAATCAATGGTGTTTCTTCTGACTGGACTGCAGTCACTTCTGGAGTTCCACAGGGATCCGTCCTTGACCCACTTCTGTTTATCATATGTCAATGACATGTTTAGTGTGATCTCCAAGTTTGCAGATGACATAAAACTTGGAATGAATGTGAAAGACCCCAAAGGGGTTGAACAGTTCAGGATGGACCTTAACACACTGGGTGAATGGTCAGAGACATGGCAGATGCCTCTAAACTTGGAAAAGTGCAAGGTGATGCATATCGGCCAAGCAAACCCCAAGGCAGGCTAGTTACCTAAAGTTTCCAAGCAGTGCATTGAAGTAGAGAAGAAAGCTCAGAAATTATTGGGCTATATTAAGAGGCAATTTAAGTATAGAAATAAGGAAATAGTCCTCACATTTTACAGCGCTCTGATACGACCTATCCTGGAGTATGCTGTTCAATTCTGGTCTCCAGTACTCAGGATAGATATAGATCGACTATAAAGAGTGCAAGCTAGGGCTACAAAGCTTATTACATCGCTTAGAAAGATGAGCTATGAGGACCGGTTGAGAGCTCTTGATCTCTTCCCATTGGAGACACACAGACTACGAGGTCAGCTTATTGAAGTTTTTAAAATATTTATTGGGTTTGACAATGTGGATTATAGCAAAATGTTTAGCCTCAATACGAATAAACATGCAACCATAACTGGAAATTAGAATAGAAAAGGTTCAGCATTAGTACTTGTGGAAACTTTTTTCACTTATAAGATCTGTTCTACCTGGAACAAACTTCCCTCAGTTGTTGTTGTTGTTGTTGTTCCCCAAGCTGCCTGGCCGAACAGCTCCAAGGCCCCGAGCAAGGCCAAGGCCATAACAGAGCACCCCCACAGAACCCTCCCAGCCGACCACAATAAAGCCTGGAGTGACCGAAGCCACTCCATGGCGGGGAGCTGAGGAGGGAGCGGAAACGCCCGGGAAACTTCCCTCAGTAGTTGTAAACAGTTTTCAGTAGAGCAGTTCAAGAAGAGAAAAGATAGTATTTTGCACACTCTGTAATGAGTGTAGTGCACTAAACAGTATCTCTCCTTCCACTTAAAATATCTCCTCGAAATTGACCGCAAGGTCTCTGAGATACTAACTATTCCTTGTAACGCCTTGTATCTCTCCCTCTCTCTCGTAGCTGTTATCCCTACACTTTACACCCACACAAGCCTTTCTCACAAATACCTACTCTGAAATAGATACCCAACGTGATGGTGAATGTGGAACAAATATTATTACAAGGGGGGTTCTCTGGACCATCCTCCCCCTCATGTTTAGCCCATTAGTTCTGAACATTTAAGACATTCACCCCTTTAGTTTGGCAAATTTATGACCTTTCGTGAAATTTAGGTGTCGGTTTCTTTCTGGCACTCGATAGCAAGCCTGCAATTTAAGAGGAACCGGCCAAGGGATTTATCCACCGAAAAAAATGCAAACATTGTTCTCGAATGGGGGGCTTGTGGATATTTGTTTTAAGCTTGATGGACGTTTAGGGGTGAAACTAAACATGTGTAAAATAAATAAAAAAATACAGATATATGAAAAATTATATATATGAACAAATTATTAAATATCTCTCCTTAGAAGTGTGGATAGCAGCATTGAACTATATTATAGATAATCTGTGCTACAATATTTTCCATATTTTGCAGGCTGTCTTTCGTTTGGTCAGACAAAGTCTACACCTGAACGGGGTGACATGTCTTATATTAGTCAAACTCACGGATGAAAAGGTCTAAGAATCGCCGAAGGAATAGGGAGTTAAAACAAATAAACTACAGATGTTGGAGCCGTGTCTTGGCACTGTAAAAAAACAATCGTATAAAGATGGTAGGACAAAGGTTCATATGATCATTGAGTACACTCGGATACCATAGTCTCTAGCTCACTCATGTACATTCCTGAACACCCTGTGGTTTTATTTATGCAATTAATACTCTCTGAATTGATTTTTAGATGGAACTTGTTTGTCAATAAATAATCTATATAATTGTGTAGGTGAGGTATAGGCAATTATATTCATAAAGTTGTTTTCAGGGATATACCTCTACACTTAGAAAAAGGTGAAGTCCACGAATCTTTATGAATGGGCTGGACACTATGGCATCCGAGTGTACATTGATAGAAATATACTCTTCTATCCATATGTTAACCCTTTGAGGATTATGACGCATTTTAACAGTGTATTCTGGCTATCACTAGACGATTTTATACAACTTTGGAAGGCCTGTGAACATCAAAAAGGGTAAAGCCTATCTTAATTAACCATCTGACTTCCATATACCCTTCCTTATCTGAATAAAAAAAAACAGGATCCCCTGGGTCCAGAAAGAGTTAGATGGGTTTATTTCATCTAATATACCATTACAGGGGTAGATTGTTATACCCATTATATTTAACCTATTAATACTATTACTGTATTAGTGCAGGAGCTGGATGACTCAACTATAGTCGGTTTAATTTCGGCTGACGGTAAATGGCATCCCTTAGCAACTGATGTATTGATACTTAATGGACAAATATGAATCTTACATGTTTCTGCATCATAATTATAACAAGTTTAAATAATTGACAACATATATTTCTTCAAAATATTCGTAATAACAGAGTAAGTACGGTGAGGACATGGCAATTTGCCCTCAGCTGGAAAGTCAGTCAGTAGCCAGCCCTTACTCTCACAAGGGGTAGGGAGGATCAGCAAGATATATGAGAAAGGAAAACGAGGTGACAGGAGAAGAACACATAACAGTTCGCCCACACAAATTAAGCACACAAGCATTGTGATAACTATTCTTTCTTCAGACATTCTTGTCTTGAGACCATTCCATCTGAGAATAGTTTCTTCAACTTTTTGCTCTACCAACTTCTTAGCTCCACATGCCTCCCCTACGTTCACACATCTTACTTTGTCTATTTTTCGAAGTCCACACGCATTTCTTAGCAAATCCATTTCAACTGCTCTTACTTGTGATTTCTCATTATTATTTCATATTATTTCACCAACCAAATTTACTTCTAAGCTCAATTAATGAAATTAACAAGTACTATTATTATGTTCTCTCCACCAACCAACTTTACTCCTAAACTCGATTAATGAAATTAACAAACAAATGTGGCAGTCCGGGGATTCGAACCCAGGACGCTCACACCGAAAATCAACACACTTTTGCATTGCGCCACGAAGACAGTTACAGAATGATGCACAAGCCTACGATTTATTATGTAGTTTCGAATCCTGCATACCAGAGTTTCACATCCATACATTAATGTCGGCACCAACACACCCTCATGCAATCCTCTCACTGCTTCCATACTCATGTTAAGGCTATCACTGCTTCCATACTCATGTTAAGGCTATCATTGCTCCCATACTCATGTTAAGGCTATCATTGCTCCCATACTCATGTTAAGGCTATCACTGCTTCCATACTCATGTTAAGGCTATCATTGCTTCCATACTCATGTTAAGGCTATCATTGCTCCCATACTCATGTTAAGGCTATCACTGCTCCCATACTCATGTTAAGGCTATCATTGCTCCCATACTCATGTTAAGGCTATCATTGCTCCCATACTCATGTTAAGGCTATCATTGCTTCCATACTCATGTTAAGGCTATCATTGCTCCCATACTCATGTTAAGGCTATCATTGCTCCCATACTCATGTTAAGGCTATCATTGCTCCCATACTCATGTTAAGGCTATCATTGCTCCCATACTCATGTTACTCATGTTAAGGCTATCATTGCTCCCATACTCATGTTAAGGCTATCATTGCTTCCATACTCATGTTAAGGCTATCACTGCTTCCATACTCATGTTAAGGCTATCACTGCTTCCATACTCATGTTAAGGCTATCATTGCTTCCATACTCATGTTAAGGCTATCATTGCTCCCATACTCATGTTAAGGCTATCACTGCTCCCATACTCATGTTAAGGCTATCATTGCTCCCATACTCATGTTAAGGCTATCATTGCTCCCATACTCATGTTAAGGCTATCATTGCTTCCATACTCATGTTAAGGCTATCATTGCTCCCATACTCATGTTAAGGCTATCATTGCTTCCATACTCATGTTAAGGCTATCATTGCTCCCATACTCATGTTAAGGCTATCATTGCTCCCATACTCATGTTAAGGCTATCATTGCTCCCATACTCATGTTAAGGCTATCATTGCTCCCATACTCATGTTAAAGCTATCATTGCTCCCATACTCATGTTAAGGCTATCATTGCTCCCATACTCATGTTAAGGCTATCACTGCTTCCATACTCATGTTAAGGCTATCATTGCTCCCATACTCATGTTAAGGCTATCATTGCTTCCATACTCATGTTAAGGCTATCATTGCTTCCATACTCATGTTAAGGCTATCACTGCTTCCATACTCATGTTAAGGCTATCACTGCTTCCATACTCATGTTAAGGCTATCATTGCTCCCATACTCATGTTAAGGCTATCATTGCTTCCATACTCATGTTAAGGCTATCATTGCTCCAGGTAACTTTCTTCCTTGTGTTACTCTGTCTTCTACTTCTCTTGCACATTTACCCCTTTTCTCAATCATGGCTCCATGGTACATAAACATTTCCACTAGTTCAAGCTGTTCTCCATTAATCTTTATATTACACACAGTATCTCCTTCTCTTTCTACTACCATTACTTAGCTTATATTAACATTTACTTTCAGACCTCGTTATTCACATACTTCCACAAACATATCCACCACCTGGCACAGGTCATTCTCGCCCTCGGCACATAACACTGCATACAACACATTAGTGACAGTCAATCTGTTTCCATCAATCACTATTTCTACTCCCTCTCTTCTTGTCCTGTCCTTTACTTCTCTCATTACTCCATCCATGTAAATATTAAACAACCAGGGCGACATCACACATCCCTGTCTCACTCCGACCTGCACACTAAACCACTCACTTAATGCACCACTTATTCTTACATATGCTTCACTACCACCATAAAAAAACTCTTCACAACATTCAATAAACTGTCTTTTACATCATCCATCTCTAAAACTTTACATAATTCTTCTCTATTAATTTATCATACGCTTTCTCAAGATCCATAAATGCCATATACATCTTCTTATGTTTTTCACATGCCTTCTCTATCATCTGTCTCACTACACACATATGATCCACACATCCTCCTCAACTTAGAAATCCACCCTGTTCGTCACTCACTTTTCCATCAGTAACTTTTGTAACTCTGTGAATAACTGTTCTCCCATATACCTTACCAACCACACTCAGGAAGCTAGTCCCTCTGTAACACTTACATTCATTTCGTTCACCTTTACTTTTATACAACGAGATTATCATTCCCCTCTTCCAGTCCACTGGCACCACTCCATTTTTCAAAATTTTGAATATAATTTCCGCAGCCACTCCATTGCTACTACACCTCCATTCCTTGTAATTTCACACTGTATCTCTTATACACCAACAGCTTTGCCATTTGTCAACTACTTTGCTGAATTCACTAATTCTACTCTAGATATGTTCGTTCTTTCTACATGTCTCTCACATGTCACACTTAACAGACATCTATCATTGACAATTGCTGGTTCCATTTCCACTCATTAGTCCTTCAAAATACTCCTTCCATCTCTGCCTTATTTAATCTGTATCTGTAATCACATTTCCTCTTTCACCTTTCACATTTTCATATTTCTGACCACATTCTCTCCTGCATTTACTCACTTCCTTCCAATATAATGTCTGATTATCTGCAAAGTTTTCATTACATTTCTTTCCCAAATCCTCATTTATTTTCTCTTTCTTTTTCTTAACTAATCTCTTTACTTTGGTGTTGTTCTCCTTGTACTTCCTATTACTTTCTGCACAGTTCATATTCTGCATCCACACAAGCCATTTACTTCTTTTATTATCCACATCTTCTTTCACTTTTTCATCCCACCATGCTTTCCCTTTCTTCCATTTCTGATCATGCACACACCTCATACATTCTTCACATTCTTCACCAGGCAGTCCCTATTTATCTTCCATGCACTTTCAATCTCCATACCATCCATGTCACATGCCATGCATTCTTATTCCACCCTTTACTTCTATTCTTCTGCTACGTCCTGATGTTTCATTCTTTCAATGTTTTTTCTTTCAGCATTACAATTGCTTCTATCTTTCTTTCATCCTCCTCTCAACTTTACCTTACATAGCACAATAATATGATCAGACAGTGCTCCACTCAAACCTCTCACTGCTTTTGCATCACTTATATCACCAATCATTCCTCTTTCTACTAACACATAATCAATCAAACTCCATGTATCCAGACATTTATACTCAAACGTACAAAGGAGTACGAAGGAGTACAAAGGAGTAAAATGAAAAAAAAAATAATAATAAACAAAACTTTATTCATTTACAAATATAGTTAGTCGTGAATTTAAGGCAAGGTATTTGTCTAGACGAAGTTTATTAGAATCAACGGTGTTGCAGTCTATGACATCTCGGGGACGCGCATTCCACAAGTTGACAACTTGATTGAAGAAGAAATTCTTAAACTCGTGCGAGTTAAAAGATTTACCAATAATTTTGCAACCATTCCCCCGCGCGTAATTTGATTGGTCGTCAGTGAAATATTTATTACAGTTCATATTGTCGATGACTTTTATGACTTTGATCACTTAAATTAAGTCGCTTCTTAATCTGCGTTGGGTTAAAGGAAATAAATGTAATTCTCTAAGATGCTCCTTGTATGGTTTGTTCTTTAGGCAATTAGGTATAATTTTGGTAACTCGACGTTGAACTCGTTCTAGCTTGTCTAAATCTTTTTGGTATTAAGGGTACCAGGATTGTACGCAATATTCCAGGAGAGGGCAGACTAAGGAATTGTAAAGAGTTAGGATTACATCTTTGGATTTATGCTTAAATGACCTGCCTATAAAGCCAAGTATTTTGTTTGCCTTCTTAACAACTGAAAATTGTTGACTCGGTTTTAGGTTACTCGATATTGTTACTCCCAAATTAGTTGCTTTGTCTACACTCTTAAGCTGGGTGCCATTCATTGAATAGTTTCATTTCTCATTTCGGTTTCTGATATGGAGTACTTTACATTTATCTGCATTGAGACATATTTGCCAAATTTGAGCCCAATGTGACAACTTATCTAGATTTTGTTACATATCTTCAACATGTTCATTTGAGAGTATGCTATTTCCAATTGTTGTATCATCAGCAAACTTTGAAATTGTACAGGTGAGACACTCATCTATGTCGTTAATGTAAACTAGGAAGAGAACTGGCCCCAGTACCGATCCCTGGGCTACCCGGCTACTTACATTGCTCCATTTGAATGCTTTACCGTTTATGACTACTCCTTGCTTTCTGTCACTGAACCAATTTTCTATCCATTTCAACACACCGTCTTGTATTCCTTGGTCTTTTATTTTTATCAATAAACGTTTGTAGGTAACTTTATCAAAGGATCAAAGGCCCTTTGGATTTTAATTTGACTTTGGATCTCTATATCTATTTCAAACTTGGGGGATGGGGGAACTTGTTACAGTCAGCTTCGCGTTTTGTCTCTTCCATGTACTACATAGATAGAACAACTATCCAATCATACCACAGAGAATCAAAGGTATACTAAGTGTTCGACAAAGGTATATCAGATCATTGGGTATATTTCTGCGCTGTTTATCTCTCCCCTAATTCTACTGACTATCCAAAATTCTTTGATTATCTCACTTCTAAAGTGGAACACATTCTATCCATCTCTCCTTTCGCAGAAATCTCCATCCTAGGAGATTTCAACGTTCACTACCACCAATGGCTCTCCTCTGTTTCCACTGACCAACCTAGTGAACAAGCCTACATCTTTTCCACCATAAATTACCTAGAGCAGCTAGTCCAGCAACGCATCCGTATACCGGATCGCTTCCAAGAGCGGCCCAATATTCTTGACTTATTTCTAAACTCTAACCCTTCTGCTTATACTATAAATCTTTTCTCTCCTTTGGGCTCCTCCGACCATAAAGTAATATCCGTCACCTGTCCTATCTCTCCGGTACGGTCACCCAATTCTCCCAACCGGCAGCGCTTGTGGCACTTTGGCGCTGCCGACTGGGAGGCTCTTTGGCAGCACTTCTTTGATTTCCCTTGGAATGACTTTAGCTTCCATGGCCGAGGAGCCTCAGAAAGTGCTGAACGCATTACCGAGGTAATCCTCTCAGGCATGGAACCATACATTCCATTTTCTTTATCTCAGTCTCATGCAAATAAATCTTGGTTTACTCACGCTTGTTCTACTGCTGTCCACAACAAGGAAGTAGCATTCAAACAGTACCGACGCCTTAAAACTCAAGAATCTCATTCTTCCTATGTTTCTGCCCGGAATCAAGCCAAATCTGTTCTTCGATTTGCCAAGCACTCTTTCATCAACAATAAATGGACTGAACTATCCAACTCTAGCTCTTCCCAAGCTCTCTGGCATCTAGCAAAAAATCTGTCCAACAATTTTTCTTCCTCGTCTTTCCCTCCCCTTTTCCCCTCTGATGGCACAACCATCACTTCTTCCTCTGACAAAGCTGAACTTTTTGCTCAAACTTTTGCTAGAAACCACCATGGATGATTCCGGTGCTATTCTTCCCTCTCCTACTTAAGCCTAATATCCTAATCTCTTCTAAAGATGTACTTTCTACCCTCTCTGGGCTTAATACTAAGAAGGTGTAAGGTCCGGACGGTGTTCTTCCTGTTGTACTAAAACACTGTGCTTCCGTGCTGACCCCCTGCCTAGGCAAACTCTTTCGTCTCTGTCTCTCCTCCAACGTCTTCCCTTCTTGCTGGAAGTTTGTTCTCATTCAACCTGTCCCAATGAAGGGTTACCGCTCTCAACCCTCCAACTATCCTCCAAATGCTCTCATCTCTTTTATCTCTAAAGTTTTTGAAACTATTCTTGCTTCCAAATTTCTTAAGCATTTCTCTTTTCATAATCTACTCCCAGATCGCCAGTATGGCTTCCTTAAGGGTCGCTCTACTGGTGATCTTTTTTCATATCTTACTAACTCTTGGTCATCCTCCTTTCGAGACTTCAGTGAGACATTTGCTATTGCAATAGACATATCGAAGGCCTTCGATAGAGTCTGGCACAAATCTTTAATTTCTAAACTACCCTCTTTCGGTTTCTATCCCTCCATCTGTGTCTTTGTCTCTAATTTCCTTTCCGGCCGTTCCATAGCTGCGGTTGTGGACGGCCATTGATCACTTCCTCATCCTATCAACTCAGGTGTTCCTCAGGGTTCTGTCCTACCTCCCATTATGTTTCTAATTTTCATAAATTATTTTCTCAACTGTACCTCCAGACCCATCCATTCATACGCAGACGACTCTACCTTACACTACTCAATTAGTTTTCCTGAACGCCCCAGCCAGCAATCCCTAAAAAAAAAAGCATACTGATGCCATGCAACATTTATCTTCTGATCTAACTACTATTTCCAATTGGGGCTGAGAAAACCTTTTTACCTTTAATGCTTCCAAAACCCAATTTCTTCATCTTACTACCAGTAAAGCAGGCGTCACACCATGCCGACTTGAGCCACGACTGACCACGACCTTTAGTCGTGGTCAGGAGTGCCGACCTTCGGCGGAGAGCTTAAGGATTTGGGGGGGGTGAGTTTTGGACGGGACGCAGTATGGATGGCCACGCCGCCTGACGGCGACCTGACAGGGTAGAGCGGCGCCCATGCAGGACTGAAGGTGAGACCTAGGTCGCCGCTGGAGTGCCGATCTGCGGCGTAGCGCGTTGACAACGACTCGACGAACGGCGTCGACAGGAGGTAGGGCGGCGTCAATATGCATTACTGTGCCGATAGACGGCGACCCCTTCAGTATGGACGGCTGATTATTAACTGATTATTTCAGTTAATTCTGTTATTTTATTATTATTAATTTAATTATGTATTGAATGTTGTTATTTTTCATTTTTTCTGTAATTAATATACCTAATCTTATATTTTGATGGTTATTGATAATATATTTATTATTTAATTTTTTAATTATGTCGTTTATTTATATATTGACCGTTAGGGCTTCGTTGGGTCGCCGCAAGCCGCCGCTGATCCCCGCAGGTTGTTATGGTGACGCCGACTGACGCATACCTCATTTATGGTGCCGTGTGCCGCTGTGTGACGCCGCACTGACGCCTACCTTTTCCTGTCAAGCGCCGTCACATGCCATCAGCCTCCCGTCCCCTTCACGTCCCATTTTTTTACCTCATTCCACGCCGACTTGATTTTCAAAGTTGTGCATGTTGAACTTTTGAGGGGGTATGTGAAGACCCATCCCGACCTGTTTGTTATGTTGGCGACGGCCCATGATGCGCGGCGACGTAGACCAAGACTGTCCACGACCCTTAGGTCGCGGACAGTCTTGGCCTAAAATCGGCTAGGTGTGACGGGTGCTTGAGGAACTTCCAGAGGACTACCCATTACACTTCAACAATACAAAAATCAATCCTTCAGCTTCTCTCAATATTCTCGGTGTCTCCTTTTCTTCTGCTCTCATTTGGAAGGACTATAATACCAGTCTTGCTAAGGCAGCCTCCCAGATGCTGGGTGTGCTCAACCGTCTCAAGGGGTTCTTTACCCTGGCATAGCTTCTGGCTCTGTACAGGGGCACAGTGTGTCCTTGTATTGAGTATTGTTTATATATGTGGGGAGGGTCCTCTCACACCGCACTCCTAGACAAAGTAGAAAGGAAAGACTTTCCTATCATTAACTTTCATCCACTCACCAAATCTCCGCAATCTCTCTCTTTGCCGCAATGTTGCATCTCTCTCGCTATTCTATCGCTACTACAATAATTAGTGTTCATCAGAGCTTTCCCAGTGTATACCACCTCCCCTATGTAGGGTATATAGTACCCATCCTGCAACACAATCCCACCCTTACTCTGTGCAACTCTCCAACCCAAGAGTGAAACGCTATTCTCTGACTTTCTCCTATTCAACTGCTGAGCTCTGGAACTCTCTCCCAGAATCAGTCTTTCCTTCTTCCTATAACTTAAATTGCTTCAAACTCCGTGTGTCCAGGCATTTTGGCTCGAAAGTCCCTTGATTTTGGCCCTGTCACTCTTTCAACTCTGGGGGAGGCATTCGCTACAGACAGTTCTGCCTTTTGTCTCCCTCACTGACATAGATACAAAAAAGATATATGGGTAGTGATATGTATTAGTAACAAGGTATAATTATGATGGGTATATCACCACCAACATACCTTTATATGGATAAACTGATTATTATAAACACTTTACATAACATTTGTAAACCTATTATCACCGACATACCTTTAAAGAGGTAGTGGCTATTTTTTGGTCTATTTATTTATTTATTCATATCCTTTTTTTGGTTTCCTCACTAGACCTCCATCAAGCCTAAAACAAACACCCCTTACACACTGCTTCAAAATATATTTGTACATTTTACGGTACAAAAATTTCCCAGCCGACGCCTGATTCCTCTTAAAATAACGCGCTCGCTATCGCTCTTCAGGAAAAATAAATTAAACCCAAATGGCACGAAAGGACTTAATATTGACAGAGAAATGGGGTGCAAGGTCTTAAAATCGCCAAGCTAATAGGCCGAACGTCTAAGAAATCTGAAAACTATTGTGGCTAAACATGAGGGAGAAGGGGGGCCAGAAATACCAACCAAATGATAAGATTATTATGGGCACTTCATTAATCCTTTTCCATACCCATTATTTCCTACAGTGCGTGCAGAACCTCTTGTCACTGCTCGGTCCGTAGGCATCTTCTTTCAGCTTCAGAAACAGATGAAGAGTTAACCGTCTCAGAATACGTGGATGCGTTTCTTATTTTTTGTTTTAGCTATTATTAGACGATTTTATTTAGAATAGGAAAGATTTGTGGGAAGCAGCAGAGGGTTATTTGTGGGAAGCAGCAGAGGGTTGTTTGTGGGAAGCAGCAGAGGGTTATTTGTGATGGATTTTACCCATTTAATTTCGAGAAACACTTCCGAAACTGAGTAAAATCGGACATTTAAGCTTAACCCTCTTCACCACCACTACGTAATTATTATTACATTCTGGTTACCATTAGACGATTTTGTTCAGTATATAATCTACCTCTAGAACTCAACGGGCTAAATACGATCTCAATAAACCCTCCGAATATCATAGATTCTTTTTAAATTCCATACAGTCGTCTACTGTTCGCCAGATGCAAGGGTAGAGGGCTGAAGGGGTTAAAGGAGAGTCTAAGGCCAAGATGAAAAATGTGCTCAAAATGTGCAAACAGCAACTAACCTAACAAACTTGAGAGTGTAGAAAAGAGATTACCAGGCTAAGAAACCATACAGAGAGAGATGTAAAAACTAAGTCAATTTAGCCCAACAAGGTGCCTTCCTTAGGGTTAAGGCCCCATTAATTACTCCTTCCATCCTTCTATCCATAGCCTATTATAGCGCAGTTGGAAAGTGTGTACATGCTTAGATTGATATGCAGGATTCGAAACTGCATAATAAATCGTAGGCTTGTCCACCATTCTTTAACTGCCTTCGTAGCGCAATGGATAAATGCACTGAATTTCGGTGTGAGCATCCTAGGTACGAATCCCCGGACTGCCACATGCATGTATTTGTTGATTTCATTAATTGAGTTTAGGAGTAAAGTCGGTTGGTGGAGGTAACATAATAATTAAATAGTTAACAATATCAAAGGTCCTGACAGAGTAGATGCCGTAAATACTTATCAATGGAACGCTCAATTTACACTAGAGGTCAATAATATACAAAGAAAAAGCCTTTCATACACAAGAAGTAAAACAATTGTGCTTCAACCTGCTGATTAATTTATGGAACAATCTGCCAAACAATACTGTCACATAGAAAAATATATTGCTTCAGATCCCCGACTGAGTATGCTTGTGCCAGAATACTACACTGTTTATCTATTTTCCCCACAAGTACCCATGAGTAGCCTCTTGCTTTAATCTATTTTTGTTTCTACCAGTTAGTAAGCTTAGCAGTGTAGATATCCAAACTGCCCTGTAAGGACCAGTAGATCTGTTGCTGTGTGTAAGTCCTTTGTATTCCTTTGTATTCATTCGTCTCACACTCCACCAAACAGAAAAGTGTGGTTAACCTCTTCAGTACGAGGACTCCTTTTTACCTTTGATTCTGGCTACAATTAAACAATTTTAAGTTGTTACGTTACTGAGAGGGTTTATGGAGATTGAATTAACCCCTGTGAGTCCTAAACGTAGATATTAAGCTAAGGAAAGTCGTCTAATATCAACCAGGATACGATGAAAACTACGTCATCGTGCTGAAAGGGTTAAGAAGAAATTACGACGCTTGGTTTTCTCTGTAACCCTTTTTAATAATCCTTTGTAAATGTGTCAAGGATTACCAAGAACAACCTGTGAAATGACGTCATGTAATGGAGGGTATTAAAGATGAACCAACACGACGTCCTGTTAGCTTAATCATTATTAAAACGTCCAGCTCCATTCTGCGTTAGATTATAAGACGTTTGATCCCATTTACGTATCAATTTTCACTGGCGAACAATAGGGAGCCTATAAGATAAGACAAGCCGGCCTTTGGCCAACACATTATTCTAATGAAATGTTTTCATAATTATATAACTTGAAGAGGGATATTGGAGGAAGTTTAATTTAGTTTGAAGGGGAGCCTAGGGTCAAACTTAAATAATTGGCTCAAACAATAGAAACACGATCCAAATCATCAATATACAATAGTGACTAAATGCCACAAAGGGAGAGGTATTGTTAAAGATGAGCCACCACGCCCACCTCACCTGCACTAACAGAAAGGTCAACAGATTGCTGGGGGGGTGTAGGAAAGATATATAGGTCATCATCAGGGGTGTGTAGGAGAGATATATAGGCCATGAGGGGTGTGTAGGAAAGATATATAGGTCATCATCAGGGGTGTGTAGGAGAGATATATAGGCCATGAGGGGTGTGTAGGAAAGATATATAGGTCATCAGGGGTGTGTAGGAGAGATATATAGGCCATGAGGGGTGTGTAGGAAAGATATATAGGTCATCAGGGGGGTGTAGGAGAGATATATAGGTCATCAGGGGGGTGTAGGAAAGATATATAGGTCATCAGGGGTGTGTAGGAGAGATATATAGGTCATCATCAGGGGGGTGTAGGAGAGATATATAGGTCATCATCAGGGGGGTGTAGGAGAGATATATAGGTCATCAGGGGGGTGTAGGAAAGATATATAGGTCATCAGGGGGGTGTAGGAGAGATATATAGGTCATCATCAGGGGGGTGTAGGAAAGATATATAGGTCATCAGGGGTGTTTAGGAATGATATATAGGCCATCAGGGGTGTATAGGAAAGATATATACTGTAGGTCATCAGGGGTGTTTAGGAAAGATATATAGGCCATCAGGGGTGTTTAGAAGAGATATATAGGTCATCAGGGGTGTTTAGGAAAGATATATAGGTCATCAGGGGTGTTTAGGAAAGATATATAGGTCATCAGGGGTGTTTAGGAAAGATATATAGGTCATCAGGGGTGTTTAGGAAAGATATATAGGCCATGAGGGGTGTTTAGGAAAGATATATAGGTCATCAGGGGTGTTTAGGAAAGATATATAGGTCATCAGGGGTGTTTAGGAAAGATATATATAGGTCATCAGGGGTGTTTAGGAAAGATATATAGGTCATCAGGGGTGTTTAGGAAAGATATATAGGCCATGAGGGGTGTTTAGGAAAGATATATAGGTCATCAGGGGTGTTTAGGAAAGATATATAGGTCATCATGGGTGTTTAGGAAAGATATATAGACCATCAGAGGGGTGTAGGAAAGATATATAGGTCATCATGGGGGGGTGTAGGAAAGATATATAGGTCATCAGGGGGGTGTAGGAAAGATATATAGGTCATCAGGTGGGTGTAGGAAAGGCATATATAGAGAAAGGGGGGGGGGGGGAGATAGAGAGATGACTGAATACGGGATGATGTAGAGATGATCTGAATAACGGGGGTAGGAAGATATATAGGTCATCTGAATAACGGGAAGATAGAGAGATGACAAAAAGCGTTGGAAGATAGAGAGATGACTGAATAACGGGATGATAGAGAGATGACTGAATAACGGGAAGATAGAGAGATGACTGAATAACGGGAAGATAGAGAGATGACTGATTAACGGGAAGATAGAGAGATGACTGAATGACGGGAAGATAAGAGAGATGACTGAATAACGGGAAGATAGAGAGATGACTGAATAACGGGAAAATAGAGAGATAACTGAATAATGGGAAGATAGAGAGATGACTGAATGACGGGAAGATAAGAGAGGTGACTGAATAACGGGAAGATAGAGAGATAACTGAGTAACGGGAAGATAGAGAGATGACTGAATAACGGGAATATAGTGAGATGACTGAATGACGGGAAGATAGAGAGATGACTGAATAACGGGAAGATAGAGAGATAACTGAGTAACAGGAAGATAGAGAGATGACTGAATAACGGGAAGATAGAGAGATGACTGAATAACAGGAAGATAAGTGGTGCTGAATAGGAATGAGTGAAGAATACTTGTGAATAGACGAGTGAATACGCGGTCGTAGGGAATGGGGGTCGGGCTCCAGTTGGATTAGTTAATAGTCCGTCAGGCGCCAGGGGTTTAGTAAAATCTGATATATAGATCAACAGATTTGGGGGGTGTAGGAATAGGTATATAGGTTAGGGGGGTCACCTGCTTTTTTTCTCTTTCTCTCCTTTCCTCTCTTTCTCGAGCTTGTATCCATTCGGCCCCATTCAGCCAACTGTTTTATGATTTTTTTTTTCTATGTGAATGAGGGGGACAAAAGGCATAACTGCATGCAGCGAGTGTCTCCCCCAGATTTCAAAAAGTGACAGGGCCGAAATCAAGGGACGTTCGAGCCTGGACACACTGAGTTTGAAGTAAGTTAAGTCATAGGAAGAAAACTGATTCTGGGAGAGAGTTCCAGAGCTCAGCAGTTGAATAGAAGAAAGTCTGAGAATAGTGTTTCACTCATGGGTTGGAGAGTTGCACAGAGTAGGGGTGGGATTGTGTTGCAAGGCGGGTACTATGTACCCTACGTAGAGGAGGTGATATGCACTGGGAAAGCTCCGAGGAACACTGATTCTTGTAGTAGCGATAGAATAGTGAGAGAGATGCAACATTGCGGCGAAGAGAGAGAGATTGCAGAGAGTTGGTGAGTGGACGGGAGTTAATGATACGAAAGGCTTTCCTTTCTACTATATCTAGGAGTGTGGTGTGAGAGGATCCTCCCCACACATGTGAACAATACTCAATACAAGGACACACTGTGACTGAGCAAGAAGCTGTGCAGGGGTAAATGACTCCATGAGGCGGTTGAGCACACCCATCTTTTGGGAGGCTGCCTTAGCGAGACTGGAAATATGGTCTTTCCGAGTGAGAGCAGAAGAAAGAGACACCGAGAACATTGAGGGAAGTTGAAGGGTTGATTTTTGTATTGTTGATGAATAAGGGATAGTCCTCTGGAGGTTCCTGATGGGTAGGAACATGGCTACATTGAGTTTTGGAAGCATTAAATGCAACAAGGTTTTCCCTACCAAAATTGGAAATAGTAGCTAGATCAGAAGATAAGCATTTTATGGCTTCATTACGTTTACTTTTGAGGGACTGCTGGCTGGGGCTTTCTGGAAAACTAATTGAGTGGTGTAAATTAGAGTCGTCTGCATATGAATGGATGGGACTGGATGTACAGTTGAGAAGATCATTTATGAAAATTAGAAAGAGAATAGGAGATAGGACAGAACCCTGAGGAACACCGGAGTTGATAGGATGAGGAAATGAGCGATGGCTGTCCACAACCACAGCTATGGAACAGCCGGAAAGGAAATTAAAGACAAAGGCACAGATGGAGGGACAGAAACCGAAGGAGGGCAGTTTGGAAATTAAAGATTTGTGCCAGACTCTATCGAAGGCCTTCGATATGTCTAGTGCAACAGAAAAAGTCTCACCGAAGTCCCGAAAGTTGGATGACCAAGAGTTAGTAAGATATGAAGGAAGATCACCAGTAGAGCAACCCATAAGCAAGCCATACTGGCGATCCGAGAGTAGATTATGAAAAGAGAAATGCTTAAGAAATTTGGAAGCAAGAATAGTTTCAAAAACTTTAGAGATACAAGAGATGATAGCAATTGGACGATAGTTGGAGGATTGAGAGCGGTCACCCTTCTTTGGGACAGGTTGAATGAGAGCAAACTTCCAGCAAGAAGGAAAGACGTTAGAGGAGAGACAGAGACGAAAGAGTTTGCCTAGGCAGGGGGTAAGCACGGAAGCACAGTTTTTAAGTACAACAGGAGGAACACCGTCCGGACCGTACGCCTCTCTTAGTATTAAGCCCAGAGAGGGTAGAAAGTACATCTTTAGAAGAGATTAGGATATTAGGCATAAGTAGGAGAGAGGGGGACGGAGAGGGAGGAATAGCACCGGAATCATCCGCATTAACGTGTGGATATATTCCTGGTGAGCGATAGCGAGCCAGCATTGTATGGAGAAATCCGGCTTTGCTGGAGAAATTTTTCTGTCTAAAAATGTACAAATTAACTTACTCTCAATAACAACAAAATATATATGTTGGCTCGCTACCGCTAACCAGGAAAATATTGACACTTGGATGGGGGTAAACGTCTTAAAACAGTAGGCTGAATGGGGCCGAAGGGATACAAGCCAAAGAGAGAGAGAGAGAAAGAAAGGTATATAGGTTAACAGATTGTGGGGGTGTAGGTAAAGGTATATAGGTTAACAGATTGTGGGGTGTAGGTAAAGGTATATAGGTTAACAGATTGTGGGGGTGTAGGTAAAGGTATATAGGTTAACAGATTGTGGGGGTGTAGGTAAAGGTATATAGGTTAACAGATTGTGGGGGTGTAGGTAAAGGTATATAGGTTAACAGATTGTGGGGGTGTAGGTAAAGGTATATAGGTTAACAGATTGTGGGGGTGTAGGTAAAGGTATATAGGTTAACAGATTGTGGGGGTGTAGGTAAAGGTATATAGGTTAACAGATTGTGGGGGTGTAGGTAAAGGTATATAGGTTAACAGATTGTGGGGGTGTAGGTAAAGGTATATAGGTTAACAGATTGTGGGGGTGTAGGTAAAGGTATATAGGTTAACAGATTGTGGGGGTAGGTAAAGGTATATAGGTTAACAGATTGTGGGGGTGTAGGTAAAGGTATATAGGTTAACAGATTGTGGGGGTGTAGGTAAAGGTATAGGTTAACAGATTGTGGGGTGTAGGTAAAGGTATATAGGTTAACAGATTGTGGGGGTGTAGGTAAAGGTATATAGGTTAACAGATTGTGGGGGTGTAGGTAAAGGTATATAGGTTAACAGATTGTGGGGGTGTAGGTAAAGGTATATAGGTTAACAGATTGTGGGGTGTAGGTAAAGGTATATAGGTTAACAGATTGTGGGGGTGTAGGTAAAGGTATATAGGTTAACAGATTGTGGGGGTGTAGGTAAAGGTATATAGGTTAACAGATTGTGGGGGTGTAGGTAAAGGTATATAGGTTAAGGGGGATCACCTGCTTTTTTCTCTTTCTCTCCTTTTCTCTCTTTCTCTGGCTTGTATCCATTCGGCCTCATTCAGCCAACTGTTTTAAGACGTTTATCCCCATCCTGGTGTCGATATCTTCCTGGCGAGCGATAGCGAGCTAGTATTGTATGGAGAAATCCGGCTTCGCCGGAGATTTTTTTTCAATCGAAAAATGTACAATTTTAGCTTGCTCTCAAAACAAAAATATATATATGCTGGTTCGCTACCGCTCACCAGGAAAATATTGACACCTGGATGGGGGTAAACGTCTTAAAACAGTAGGCTGAATGGGGCTGAATGGGGCCGAATGGATACAAGCCAAAGAGATAGGGAGAGAAAGAAAGGTATATAGGTTAACAGATTGTGGGGGTGTATGAACATTTATATAGGTCAACAGATTGCAGGGGTCTTATGTAGGTCGCGTATATTTCATTTGTCAATAAAATTCAGTCTCTCTCGCTCTCTTTCTCTCTCTCTCTCTCTCTCTCTCTCTCTCTCTCTCTCTCTCTCTCTCTCTCTCACTAAACGAATTGTTAAGCCTTGTAACACAAAATAAATATTATACTTAATTACAGGACGTCTACGAAATTATATACCAGTAGTTTAACAAAAACTCAATTAATTATAAGCATAATTTCATATAAGTACGACAACAGGAACTTATATAGACATTAGTGATAATGACTCCTTGCATGATTACCATATCATCTTCTATAAAGTCTTTCAAAAGTACATAATTTGCAAGAGAGAAGGCGGTGCATCATTCTTCGTCAAATATAATATATGTTCACTTGACGGTTCGATTCCTACTAATAACTTAGAACTGTTATGCCTCAAAATCAACAACCTAAATAGGGACATTTATGTTGTAGGTGACTTTAGTATTCCACTTATCCGATGAAACGATGAATAAATCAAAATCGATTTTATTTAACGATAACTTCGTACATCAAATAGTTCAGAAATCTAGAATGGATCAATAGGTGGATGCAGAAACACAAATATAATTCACATGCCCCTCTTTATGTAGCATGGTATTGGTTAACAGTTCTAGCTTTTACATAGCTTGTACAAATTCAATTCAATAGGTAAATTCAAAATGTTAACAACTGCAATTCTTACATAAGGCAACATGTTGTTCTCAAAAACTGTGCTTCCGTGCTGACTCCCTGCCTAGGCAAACTTTTTCGTCTCTGTTTATCCTCTAACGTCTTCCCTTCATGCTGGAAGTTTGCTCACATTCAACCTGTCCCAAAGAAGGGTGACTGCTCTCAACCCTCCAACTATCGTCCAATTGCTCTCATCTCTTGTCTTTCTAAAGTTTTTGAAACTATTCTTGCTTCCAAATTTCTTAAGCATTTCTCTTCTCATAATCTGCTCTCAGATCGCCAGTATAGCTTCCTTAAGGGTACGCTCTACTGGTGATCTTCTTTCATATCTTACTAACTCTTGGTCATCCAACTTTAGGGACTTCGGTGAGACTTTTTCTATGGCACTAGACATATCGAAAGCCTTTGTGACGCATGTCCAGTGTGAGCATGCTGTACAGAACGCCTAGTCATGCCCTACTCTCGCTAGGATCGTCAGGGCAGGACCTTTGGCTGTAGTCTATGTAGAGTTTCCTAACTTAGTTCATGTGAGCCGTTGTACTATAAGTATTATGAATATGTATTTTGTTTTCATCTGAGTCAACGAGTTCTATTTTATATCATTAGTTATAAGTATTGTGTGTAAAACTTATTTGTAATGATGGGTTAGAGAAACAGCCACAGTTGGGGGTCAGTGGGTGCGCCAGGCGGGAGGTGGGCCTAACTCACTAGCACTCCCCCCTCCCCCCTCCCCTCAGTGCTAGGGGAGCCTTTGTCTATCCCAGAGGAGAGAGAGAAATTACGTAATGGTTGTCAGTGGGCGGTCCTTAGTAGTTCACGTTGGGCTCACTAGAGGGCCAGGTATAAAAAGGGAAGTCTAGCCATTTTTTCATCAGAACTCATTAGGCAGAGCGACTTCTCATTTCCCTTGCTAACTATATATATTCTTCTGACTGATGTGAACTTTCTCTACTACCTTACATTCTTATCTCCTCTTTTCCCTGCCTGTTTAACTTCCATCGTCCCGTTGGTGCAGAGCTAGTCAGCCAACGTATTATCGCTGGAGTTCTCACGAGATACTTGCTTATTAGATAGCCTATTTTGGAAGGGTTAACTTAGGATAGGATTGATTTATGTTTGTTGCACTTGTATATGCATTTCCCTGTGTGTTATTATTATTATTCCTGTTTTCTGCTAGTCTAGGTAATGCTAGACTGGGGTAAGGCTTTTCTGTGTTACGAGTTGTTGTTTGATGCAGTGGTTAAGCGATAAACCTGCATACTCGTTTCGGTTCAGTGAAGCCTAGGTTGTCTTCGCGGCTGACTGTGTTGAGTTAATAATTTACAGTGCGTGAGGGCAAGAGCCTAACCACCCTGTATTTTATTAACAGTTTGTTTTTACTTTGTCAAGGAGCCGGGAGAAAACCAGATACAAGGGATCTGGATTTCTCAAAGTGCACTTGTTAGTTTTAACGTAATACTTTAAACAGTTGTGAGGACTTCGCTAGGCTACGAGCCGTTTTTGCTCAGTCACTGCTACCTTTTGCCCACAGTACCCCAGCTAGACTTTACTCGATTAGTAGATACAGAATAGTATTGAAGCTTTCCTTATGTATGATATTGTTTATGCACTATTGATTTCATGTGTTGCAAGCTTGGCTACTTTAGTGATTAGTGGCCCACGAGCACAATCCGAGTAGGCTATTGCCGTTGTATTTGCGGAGTACTTCTTTTTAATGTTTGCCATTTACTATTGCATATTCTTTTAATTATTCTTATGCCAATTTAAACCTTTAATAGTATTTAATTGCCAGTGTTTTGCTTATTGAATTACTGTTCAAAATCCGATACGTACTTCTTACGAGCATCCGAGAAGCATCGAACTTTTTTCAGAAGATTCCTTGCTCGATGCTTAAGGACTATTAATTAACGTAACGTAATAGTGCCGATCCGAAGTAGAGGGTGGAGGACTTCTTAAGTTCTTAGTCAAGGGTGGATTACTTCGGCTTCGGCCAACACTATTCTTTGGTGTTGTTGTTTCTTACTTCTTTGTTTGATTGTTGACCAGACTAGAGAATTCCTGTCTCTTTATTAGTCTGTTGTTGAACACTAGTACCGAGTTCTTGTATACCTCGTTATAGCAGATTGAACTCTGGAGGGTATTGGTGTTTTTTGTTCGGCTGGCAGTACTCAGGGGTTGGGATCGTGTGTTTCCGTTGTGGCAGCGAGCCGTATTCGAGTCCTGATTGAGAGCCCTTGTGTACCCGAGTGCCAGTTCGTAACAAATGGCGACCTTGCTTAGGATTTTGTGAACAGTATACATTTTTGCAGAGTTGTACAACATTTGTTTGTTTGTATTTTAGCGTGCATATTGAAGATTTTTTTTTTGTATGGCAATTAGTAAAGCATTTTAGAGACTCCAGTTAATTTAGTAATTAGTGCTTGCATAGGAAGTTTAACACTTTTGTCTCGAGAATTTTTTTGTGGACTTCAGTATGTCGTGCATTAGCACTGACGATGAGTGAGAGATGTCACTTGAAGGTGTGCCGTTAGTAACCAGTGAGGAGGATGCTAGAGTTTTTGTGAGTAAGCGGTACCACGTGACGGAGGAGAGGCTGACTGGGGTGGATGTTTGTGGCTTGCACCTGATAGCCAAGGTTTTGGGCATTTCCAATGTAGTAGGGATGTCCAAGGGGGAGCTGATTTCCTGGGTGTTGCGTGGGCGACATGGGGTTTCGGAGGAGAGGGCGTTTGGGGGCGTTCCTCCCCAGATCCCCTCTCACTCGACTCCCACAGTGCCGTCCACTCAGTTACCGGAGGTTAGCACTCTCCCACAGAGGGATGAGAATTGGCTGATTGGAGTGCCCTCGGGTGGTGCACATGGTGGTTCCCCAGTTTTTGCCCCCCCCCTCCTTCAGTAGTGGCAGCTCCCTCTTCCTGCCTGTCTCCAGATATGGTATTTAGACTTGAGCTTGCTAAGATTGAGGCTAGGAAGCCGGAGATTGAGGCTAGGAAGCAGGAGAATGAGACTAGGAGGCATGAGATTGAGGTTAGGAGGCAAGAGGATGAGACCAGGAAGCATGAGGCTGAGCTTAGGTACGACTCAGAGAAATATTGTGCTAAATTAGATTTAGATAAGACTCGTGCAGAGTCGACAGGGACTCGGATGGGCCATGAGGGCCAAGTAAGAGAACAGTCCTTGGCCCAATTAGTCAAATTGGTGCCGGTATTTAGTGAAACTGAAGTCACAGAATTTTTTAATCGTTTTGAGAAGAAGTATAGGGAGCATAATTGGCCTGAAGAGATGTGGGCAGCTCTAGTCTCCTCAAGACTTACGGGTAAGGGTCTGAAGGCTTATGATGCACTGCCTTTAGAGTCTTGCATTAACTACCCAGAATTGAAGAGAGCTGTCCTACGGGCATACGAGTTGCAACCGGAAACATATCGATTGAAGTTTCGGGGTGTTACAAAGACTAGGGAGGCGACCTTTCTTGAACATGCCCGGGACTTAAAAGATGCACTTAAAAACTGGACACGTTCTGAGAAAGCTGAGACGGCCGAACAGTTGACTGAGCTGTTTCTGCTCGAGCAGTTTTATAAGTGTACTGGTGCAGAAATGACTTTAACTATTAAAGAAAAGAACCCAAAAACTCTACAAGAGGCAGCTGAGATGGCTGACCTCCGGCTATCACTAATTCGTGGGTGCGGGTCTGCCCAGCGTAGTGAGGCAGGCAACAAGGGGCGTGACGCCCCACCCCCCCGAGTTTGTGATATACCTTATGCAATCAAGTACAAGAGCCATGATACCAAGACTGACCACAAGACTAGCACCGTCCCATTTAAGAAGGGGCCGGGCCCTTCCCAGTACCAAGGGAAGCCCAAAGGGGAGTTGGAGTGTTATCATTGTCATAAAAAGGGGCACTTTGCAAGAGTCTGTCCTAGCAAACCACCTACAGCAGCTGTGTCTTTGGCCTGCAACATTGGTGTGTCTCCGAAGTCATCTGAGTTTGCCCGGGGCAGTTCGTCAGAGGCTGAGGCACAGCCAATGCAGAAGCACCTGGGAGGCTCGAACCCTGCTCAGGATGTTTTTTGTGACCATAGAGGGCGGGGTTGCGTGATGTGGGCGGGGCGCAAGCATGGAGTAGAGGTCTTGCGTGATACAGGTGCTTCCCAGACTCTGATGAAAAACTTGACTGGCTACCCTATAAACGCGGCTCGGGTGGTAGTGGTGCAGGGTATTAATGCAACTCGGTCATACCCGCTGGTGCGGTTGGAGTTGGAGGTGGATGGTGTGGCACGTGAATTGGATGTCGGGATTGTGGAGAAACTGCCAGTGGAGGGCGTCGACCTTCTTCTCGGCAACGACTTTGCAATGCCCGCTTCTGAGGTTCTACCCTTAGTCGTTGCCGAGAGGCCGGCCGACGTGAGTAGGGAAGAGCAAGAGTGGGTCGAGCGGTGCCAGACACAACCCATGGCGTGTGTTGTCACCCGAGCTCGGGCAGCTAAAGTGTCACAGCCTAGTCCTCCGTCTTCAGACCAGCGGAGGAACGATCAACAGGAGGAGGCTAAAGCTGGAGTTGGTTTTAAGAGTTTTGACTCGGCGGCTCTCCTGGGTGATTCAGTATTAGCACCATTACTTAATTCTGGAGTAGCCCCTGGGCCTGTCATCGAGAGTGACGAGGCTGGGCATGACGAGTCTCCACGACAGCAACGTTATGTACATCGAGAGAGACAGAGGGAGCAGCCCAGTATCGGGGAAGGTCATGCATTGCTCCGGGAGCAGTTAGATCGCTTGGCACCCTCAGATATGCGTCGGTTGCAACTAGAGGACCCTGAGCTCCAAACGTGTGCTAATGGAGCTGTAGAGCTCGACGAGGATGGCGATGCACAGCCAGGAGATTTTTTTTATTTAGAAGGCATCCTCTATAGGCGTTTTCAAGACCCTAAACGTAGTTGGCAAAAGGGGTCCGGAGTAGTGGACCAGTTGGTGGTGCCACGGGAGTGCAGGGATAGCCTGCTGAGGTTGGCGCATGACATACCACTGGCAGGACATCTAGGGGTGAGAAAAACGGTGGCGGCTTTGGGGAAATTGTTTTGGTGGCCGGGGATGAAGTCTCATGTGCAGTCATGGATAAACTCATGTGATATTTGTCAACGTGTCGGGAAACCGAACCAAGTTATTCCTAAGGCTCCGTTACACCCTATTCCTGTGATTGGGCCACCCTTTAGTAAAATTATTGTTGACATGGTTGGTCCACTCCCTCCCACTAAGGCTGGAAATAAATTTTTGTTAACCATAATGGATGTTGCCACTAGATACCCCGATGCATACCCTATGAAAAATGGAATGGCTAAGACGGTAGTCAGTAACTTGTTGTGGTACTTCTCAAGGTACGGGTACCCGGAGGAGATTCAGTCTGATCAGGGATCTAATTTCACCTCCAACATGTTCAAGCAAACAATGCAACAGCATGGGATACGAGCAGTAGTATCGTCAGCGTATCACCCTGAGAGTCAAGGGGTGCTTGAGCGGTGGCATGCTACACTTAAAAGCATGCTCAGATGTTATTGTGCTGACAACGGTATGGATTGGGATCTTGGATTGCCTTATGTGCTGTTTGCTGCTCGTGAGGTACCTGGTGAGAGCCTGGGATTTAGTCCAAACGAGCTGATTTTTGGACACCGTGTCAGGGGCCCCCTTAACATGCTGAAAGAAATTTGGGAGGGGACTGTGCAGCCTTGTCCATTATTAAAGTATGTGCTTGAAAGCCGTGAGCGCATGCTTAAGAGTCTGGAGATGGCAGGTAGAAATTTGACAGAATCACAAGCTTTGATGAAGGACAGGTATGATCGCAAAGTGAGGCTCCGGAAGTTCACTGTAGGACAAGAGGTATTAATTTTGTATCCTTTGGTTGGTAACCCCCTCTCTGCGAAGTACACTGGACCTTATAAAATTGTAGAAAAATTTTCAGACTTAGATTACCTTGTTGCCACTCCAGACAGGAGGAAAAAGAACCAGTTATGTCACGTGAACCTTATTAAAGAGTATGTGAGGCGCCCCTCTGAGCCTCTCACTATCCCTGTGTTGGCTTGTTGCGGCCGTGGTGGAGAAGGAGAGGGGGACAGTCAAGCTTCAGAGGAGGATAGCTGGGATCAACATGTTTCAGCGGATCAGTGGGCGGGGAACTCGAGCCTAAGGGCTGACGAGGCTATAGCTCATTTGCCTGAGCCGCAGTTTGGTGCTATCCGTCAGGTGTTCGGTTCATACCCCACTGTATTTGCTGAAAACCCAGGCCTCACTACTCAGGCTATGCATGATGTTGACGTGGGGGACCATCTACCCTTTAAGTCAATCCCGTACCGTGTGCCCCCCATAAAACTACCAGCTCTGAGGGATGAGTTGGAGTATATGCTCAGTAGAGGGTTGATAGAGAAAGGCACAGTTAAGTGGACTTCCCCCGTAACACTGCAGCCTAAGCCAGATGGCAAGGTACGCTTTTGTATTGATTTCCGTAGGTTAAACGGTTTGACTCCAACTAACCCATATCCTCTTCCTCGGGTTGATGATAGTGTTGACAAAATTGGTAATGCTCGTTTTTTGTCTAAAGTAGATTTAGTAAAAGGTTACTGGCAAGTACCTTTGTCCGAGCGTGCTAAAGAGGTATGTGGTTTTGTTGTGGACGGGAGTACCTACCGGTGCAATGTTATGCCTTACGGACTTAAGAATGCACCAGCAACGTTTCAGAACCTGATGAATGAAATTGTAAAGGACATTCCAAATTGCACCGTATATTTGGACGATGTAATCATTTATGATGACGACTTTGAGAGCCATTGTGAGCACCTTGAGACCTTGTTCCGGAAACTTAGTGAAGCAGGTCTGGTAGTAAATTTGGCAAAGTGTGACTTCGTAAAAACCACTGTGCAGTACCTTGGGTTTGTAGTGGGAAGGGGACAGGTGTGCCCTCCTCAGAACAAGGTACAGGCTATCAATAAATTTCCGCAACCAAGAAGCAGATTATGAGATTCTTGGGTATGATAGGCTACTACAGACGCTTCATAAAAGGTTACTCAACGGTGTTGGCACCTCTCACAGATTTGTTATCTAAAGACAAAAAGTTTTTGTGGGCACCTGAGTGTGAAAAGGCTTTCACTTTGGTGAAACATTTGCTATGTACTCACCCGATACTCAGAGCCCCAGACTTTAACAGGCCTTTCAGCTGGCAACAGATGCTAGTGGTGTAGGGGCTGGTGCCGTCTTGCTACAGACAGACAATGAAGGTGTGGAACACCCAGTAAGTTTCTTTTCTAAGAAGTTCAATGCTGCACAAAAGAACTATTCTACAATAGAAAAGGAATTACTGGCGATTGTGCTGTCGCTCAGGCACTTCGAGGTGTATGTTCCAGCCTATGGCCCAGTCGTGGTTATCTACACTGATCATCACCCTTTGAGATTCCTGAATCAATTTCACAATCGCAATATGAGACTGACCAGGTGGTCTTTGATGTTGCAGGAGTATAACCTGGACATCCGTCATATTGCTGGATGTGACAATGTGATCGCGGATTGTTTATCAAGGGTGGATGATCAGTCGTAGGCTATCACAGGTGTGTGGGTTTGAGTGGAGGAAAATAGGCTGCCCTTATAGTGCAGCCGGGAAAAACATGTAAAAAAACTCTTTCTTTTGATATAGGTAATCGTATAAGTTTGTCATAGCCTATAGAGTTTGAGTAGTCCACGAACTATCAAACGGGTGAGCTGCTGTAAGCTCGCTCTGGGAGCATGATATTGTGTCTTTTTGCTATTGTTGGGAGGAGTTATAAAATGTAATAATAAGATGTGTTTTGGTGATAAACTCAGCTTTGTTTTAGTGCCATGCGGTCGCTGGGTGTGAGGGGCTTGATGGGGTTCTGTGTTTGTCAGATTTTAGCTCAGGGTTGAGCAAGTAAAATCTTGGGGGAGGTGTGACGCATGTCCAGTGTGAGCATGCTGTACAGAACGCCTAGTCATGCCCCACTCTCGCTAGGATCGTCAGGGCAGGAACTTTGGCTGTAGTCTATGTAGAGTTTCCTAACTTAGTTCATGTGAGCCGTTGTACTATAAGTATTATGAATATGTATTTTGTTTTCATCTGAGTCAACGAGTTCTATTTTATATCATTAGTTATAAGTATTGTGTGTAAAACTTATTTGTAATGATGGGTTAGAGAAACAGCCACAGTTGGGGGTCAGTGGGTGCGCCAGGCGGGAGGTGGGCCTAACTCACTAGCACTCCCCCCTCCCCCTTCCCCTCAGTGCTAGGGGGAGCCTTTGTCTATCCCAGAGAAGAGAGAGAAATTACGTAATGGTTGTCAGTGGGCGGTCCTTAGTAGTTCACGTTGGGCTCACTAGAGGGCCGGGTATAAAAAGGGAAGTCTAGCCATTTTTTCATCAGAACTCATTAGGCAGAGCGACTTCTCATTTCCCTTGCTAACTATATATATTCTTCTGACTGATGTGAACTTTCTCTACTACCTTACATTCTTTTCTCCTCTTTTCCCTGCCTGTTTAACTTCCATCGTCCCGTTGGTGCAGAGCTAGTCAGCCAACGTATTATCGCTGGAGTTCTCACAAGATACTTGCCTATTAGATAGCCTATTTTGGAAGGGTTAACTTAGGATAGGATTGATTTATGTTTGTTGCACTTGTATATGCATTTCCCTGTGTGTTATTATTATTATTCCTGTTTTCTGCTAGTCTAGGTAATGCTAGACTGGGGTAAGGCTTTTCTGTGTTACGAGTTGTTGTTTGATGCAGTGGTTAAGCGATAAACCTGCATACTCGTTTCGGTTCAATGAAGCCTAGGTTGTCTTCGCGGCTGACTGTGTTGAGTTAATAATTTACAGTGCGTGAGGGCAAGAGCCTAACCACCCTGTATTTTATTAACAGTTTGTTTTTACTTTGTCAAGGAGCCGGGAGAAAACCAGATACAAGGGATCTGGATTTCTCAAAGTGCACTTGTTAGTTATAACGTAATACTTTAAACAGTTGTGAGGACTTCGCTAGGCTACGAGCCGTTTTTGCTCAGTCACTGCTACCTTTTGCCCACAGTACCCCAGCTAGACTTTACTCGATTAGTAGATACAGAATAGTATTGAAGCTTTCCTTATGTATGATATTGTTTATGCACTATTGATTTCATGTGTTGCAAGCTTGGCTACTTTAGTGATTAGTGGCCCACGAGCACAATCCGAGTAGGCTATTGCCGTTGCATTTGCGGAGTACTTCTTTTTAATGTTTGCCATTTACTATTGCATATTCTTTTAATTATTCTTATGCCAATTTAAACCTTAATAGTATTTAATTGCCAGTGTTTTGCTTATTGAATTACTGTTCAAAATCCGATACGTACTTCTTACGAGCATCCGAGAAGCATCGAACTTTTTTCAGAAGATTCCTTGCTCGATGCTTAAGGACTATTAATTAACGTAACGTAATAGTGCCGATCCGAAGTAGAGGGTGGAGGACTTCTTAAGTTCTTAGTCAAGGGTGGATTACTTCGGCTTCGGCCAACACTATTCTTTGGTGTTGTTGTTTCTTACTTCTTTGTTTGATTGTTGACCAGACTAGAGAATTCCTGTCTCTTTATTAGTCTGTTGTTGAACACTAGTACCGAGTTCTTGTATACCCCGTTATAGCAGATTGAACTCTGGAGGGTATTGGTGTTTTTTGTTCGGCTGGCAGTACTCAGGGGTTGGGATCGTGTGTTTCCGTTGTGGCAGCGAGCCATATTCGAGTCCTGATTGAGAGCCCTTGTGTACCCGAGTGCCAGTTCGTAACACCTTCGATAGAGTTTGGCATAAATCTTTAATTTCTAAACTACCCTCCTTCGGTTTCTATCCCTCCATCTGTGCTTTTGTCTCTAATTTCCTTTCCGGCCGTTCCATAGCCGCGGTTGTGGACAGCCATTGTTCACTTCCTCACCCTATAAACTCCGGTGTTCCTCAGGGCTCTGTCCTATCTCCTATTCTCTTTCTAATTTGTATAAATGATCTCCTTAACTGTACCTTAATTCCCATCCATTCATACGCAGACGACTCCATTAGTTTTTCAGAACGCCTGAGCCAGCAATCCCTCAACGACAAACGTTATGAAGCCATAGAACTCTTAAATTCTGATCTAAATACTATTTCCAATTGGGGCAGAGAAAACTTTGTTGTTGTTGTTGTTGTTGTTGTTGTTCCCCAAGCTGCCTGGCCGAACAGCCCCAAGGCCCCGAGCAATTCCAAGGCCATAACCGAGTGCCCCCACAGAACCCTCCCCGCCGACCACAATAAAGCCTGGGTGACCGAAGCCACTCCATGGCGGGGAGCTGAGGAGGGTGCGGAAACGCCCAGGAAACCAAAGCCCCACCCAGGGCCCTGTGCCCCTCAGCAATTATGATGACAAAGTTGAGGGGCAACCTTGTTAACTTTAATGCTTCCAAAACCCAATTTCTCCATCTATCTACCCGTCAGGATCTCCCAGCGGACTATCCCTTATTCTTCAACAATACAAAAATCAACCCTTCATCTTCTCTCAATATTCTTGGAGTCTCTTTTTCTTCTGCTCTCATTTGGAAGGACCATATTACCAGTCTTGCTAAGGCAACCGCCCAGTAGCTGGGTGTGCTCAACCACCTTAGGGGGTTCTTTTCCCCTGCACAGCTTCTTGCTCTGTACAGGGGCATAGTGTGCCCTTGTATTGAGTATTGTTCACATGTGTGGGGAGGGTCCTCTCACACCGCTCTCCTAGACAAAGTTGAAAGGAAGGCCTTTCGTATCATTAACTCCCGTCCACTCACCAACTCTCTGCAATCTCTCTCTCTCCGCCGCAATGTTGCATCTCTCTCGCTATTCTATCGCTACTATAATAATCAGTGTTCCTCAGAGCTATCCTAGTGCATACCACCTCCTTTACGTAGGGCACGTGGCACCCGTCTTGCAACTCAATCCCACCCCTACTCTGTGCAACTCTCCAACCCAAGAGTGAAACGTTACTCCCAAACTTTCTTCAACTCAACAGCTGAGCTCTGGAACTCTCTCCCAGAATCAGTCTTTCCCACTTCCTATGACTTAAATTCCTTCAAACTCCGTGTGTCCAGGCATTTTGGCTCGAACGTCCCTTGATTTTGGCCCTGTCACTCTTTCAACTATAGGGGAGGCACTCGCTATAGGCAGTTATGGCTTTTGCCTCCCTCAATCACATAGAAAAAAGAAAAAAAAATGTGCCATGTGCATGAAAGAATACTGGTGTGTATATACACCCCGAGAGTGTCTGCCTCTTTTGTGAGGGATATACAGTAGAAATATAAGGCAAATTATACAAATGAGTAAAGTTGAAAACTTAACCCTTAGAAATGAAGTTTCTGAGAGAAGAAAATACATAAGAGTTAAATAAAGAAGTTAGCAAATGTTCAGGGTGAAAATCACGTCCTGAAGGAGGTAGCTGGCCCCTCAACCATACGTGCAAACACCACCAAATATAACTGAGATTACCCTGAGAATGAGAATAGGACCTCTTCTGCAGGTGGTGATGACGATGGTCGCTACTCATGGTAAGCAACGAAGAGCTAAAGGAAGAAAAAGAACAACCGAAAGGAGAATGAGCTTACACCCTCAACAAATATTCAACTTGCTAACTTTAATTAGGATGTTTACATAACGATGCTTGTATCTTGTTATTCTCGGATACTAATGTAAGCTGTTGTGTTTGTTAGTACTGGTTCCTACAGTATTACACTGATATTTAGCCATGGAGAAGAGGAACGTTGTGTATTATGCTGGTACATTATTCTGCTTTATGAATCTCGATCCAGCAATATTGCCACATGAGTCAATGATGCTCGCGATACATTAGTCAGCAAAGCTGAGTGAAATATAAAACAGAAATATTAACTCGGCATTCATTCTCTTCTGCAATGCATTTATATTATCAATGGCAATTTTTACACATGCAATAGTTCTGCAATAATGAACTGACCTTTAGGGTTTTAAAATAACATGGTATATAACTGTATGGTGAACACATCCCTAGAAGTATTAGAAGACTATTGTATAGTATTTTGTAAATACAAATATAGTACATATTCTATATATAAAAACAAATATATGTTTTTACTATTTAAAGTTGCCAATATGATCTCTGGTGTGAATCCCCCATTAATTAATGTGTTTGTTGAATTAGAGCGGTGAGTTAACCTTTGGGAATATTTCATCTGCTTTGTACAATAATAAACCCTTTGTCTGTCCTGTTGTTGATGATAGCCATAATGAAGGTTAGGCCGGTAATGAATGATTTAATATATAATTATATATATATATATATATATATATATATATATATATATATATATAATCTTTTTTCGCGATTTCTAACTTTTTATGTTTTTCTAAATCATTATTAAAAATATATTTGCTTTAAATGTCAACATAATGTATTAATACATTTATTTCTTATTGCTTTAGGTCTGATGATGACATATGTTAATGTCGAAACGTTACCGGTACCAGAATAAAGATGTTCGTGTTTACCTTGGTGTTGCTTGCCCTTATAAGACTCCGCTTCCCCCGAGGAGAATCTATTGCCACTACTATATATATATATATATTTCCTGTCTACTCATTTATCAAGCTTTACAAGACACTCCTTCTAAGATCCCCCCCCCCCCCCCCGCTCGAAATAAATATGTACAATTTATGGTCTAATTGTGTCTCGGTCGAAGGCCGCTTACTCCTAAAGTACAGGCTCACTATCGCTTGGCAGGAAGAAATCAACACATAAATGGCACAAACAGGTATATATATTGGCAAATAAATGATGCGAAGCATCTTAAAATCGACATATTGGGCGAACGTCCTAAAATGTAAAACACCAATGGGCCTAAACACGAGGTAGAAGGGTGAACAGAAAAACGAACACCTTTCTTTAAAACAATGTCACATTTTCATTTCAGTTTAGTTCCTATTGGTTCGTTGTGGGGTAATAATGTTTTTGTTTTGTTTACTAGTGGTCTATTACCATATCCTCATTGAACATTGGCCTTTCTTTCACTCTGCCGCAGGTTTGTGCTTACATATAATATTCAGGTTCGCTTAAACACATGATTTAGCTGGACCCTCTGTTCCCTTATGTTTAGCCTAAATAGCTTTGATATTTTAAGATGTTCGCTCCATTAGTCTGGCTACCTCAAGACCTTTTGCCTCATTTCTTTGTCAATATTACGTTTTGTCGTGCCATTTTTTTTTTTTTTTTTTTTCTGGCGTGCGACAAATAGCCTGCAATTTAGGAGGAACTGGTGTCTTTTTCTACCCCCCCCCCCCCCCCACCCCACCCAGACTACAGACTACACAGACCTTGCGATCCCTACTAGGTAGTCCGGATTTAATGCTAAAATAGAATTTGCTACAAAGTGGAAGGCAAGGATAGCAAAGAAGAAGGCTCTCTCCCCACCCCCATCTCCCTCCAACCGTTGGTCGGCATGCAATTAAGTTGGGGAAAGAAGTCCCCCAGCAGAATGAGAAAACACTTCTACTGGGAAATTTATAGTAAAGAACGAAGATCCGAAATATGATATACTAATGATGCTTAACCTATGTTTTTTTTTTTGTTACCTATATTATTCTCACCTCCTCAAAATGAATGTCTAGACATCTTTTGAATATGTCAATTGTCTCGCATTATTCAACTTTCTCAGGCAATTTGTTCCACTCGATGACCACACTGTAGGTGAAGAAGTGCTTTGTGACATCGAGATTCACCCTCCTAAGAGAGAGAGAGAGAGAGGAAAAGAGAGAGAGACAGAGACAGAGAGGGAGGGAGAGGGAGGGAGAGAGAGGGAGGGAGAGAGAGAGAGAGAGAGAGAGATCAACATTGTGGCGTGACAAATATATAGTGTAAGAGGAGGCGAGTTGATGGACCGAATTACTTTTTGACTGAACCCTTTCAATAATTTCGGTATAGTTGGAACCTCCCCACGTATGTAAACATTACTCATATATGGCCGGACAGTAACCCTATACAATATAGAACAACAA
Source organism: Paralithodes platypus (assembly GCA_032716605.1). Lineage (NCBI taxonomy): Eukaryota > Metazoa > Arthropoda > Malacostraca > Decapoda > Lithodidae > Paralithodes > Paralithodes platypus. Next base: position 27,880,103 of record CM064534.1, on the reverse strand, counting down.
GCTGTTCGGGGGTTTAAAACAGATACATAAATAACACACACACACACACATATGTACACATATACAAACACACACACACACACATTTATATAAGGGAGGTGTGGTGGAGTGGTCTTGCCACTGGACTGGTAATCCAATGGACCCGGGTTCGAATCCCGATATGTCAATGGGAAGATATTATTGGGATAGAATTTGTGCTATACCTAGTATATATCAGTGCATTACCACAAAGCCCACCGACACGCCAAATAAATACCCTCATTGTTCCCTGATTAAATAGCACTGTATGAATATTCTCATATTCAAAATATGTTACAGGGGGACAATGCCTAGTGAGTTCAATGCTCAATTGCCTAGGTGGCGTTCTGAGAGTGAGGGTCAGAGTCTAAGAGGTGAGACAGTGAAGCACTGGAGTGAGGCAGCTTCAGAGATGGGGCTTCATCTACCTCTTCTAGCTGTAAGTGGGCAACTAAGCCCCATGCATCCTGCGAAGGCAAGATGGCAGGGGCTGGTTGCAGATAAAGGTGCTTCACATGTCTCACCCCCTAAACTGGAACGAGACCTCACGGGCTTCACCGTTCAATGATTAGCGGTTGAATGTACAGGCTTTCAGTCGGGCATAGGGAGCAGTTGCAATAAAGAAGAACAAAAAACCACATGTGTATGTTATGGTGTATGTCTATGAGCGTTTATAAGAGTGTGTGTATGTTATGGGGTGTGTCTATGAGCGTTTATAAGAGTGTGTGTATGTGTATGTTATGGGATGTGTCTATGAGCGTTTATAAGAGTGTGTGTATGTGTATGTTATGGGATGTATCTATGAGCGTCTATAAGAGTGTGTGTATGTGTATGTTATGGGGCGTGTCCGTGAGCGTTTATAAGAGTGTGTGTATGTGTATGTTATGGGGCGTGTCCATGAGCGTTTATAAGAGTGTGTGTATGTGTATGATATGGGGCGTGTCCATGAGCTCTTTATAAGAGTGTGTGTATGTGTATGATATGGGGCGTGTCCATGAGCGTTTATAAGAGTGTGTGTATGTGTATGATATGGGGCGTGTCCATGAGCGTTTATAAGAGTGTGTGTATGTGTATGTTATGGGGCGTGTCCATGAGCGTCTATAAGAGTGTGTGTATGTGTATGTTATGGGGAGTGTCCATGAGCGTGTGTAAGAGTGTGTGTATGTGTAAGTATATCGGGCGTGTCCATGAGCGTTTATAAGAGTGTGTGTATGTGTATGTTATGGGGCGTGTCCATGAGCGTTTATAAGAGTGTGTGTATGTGTATGTTATGGGGCGTGTCCATGAGCGTTTATAAGAGTGTGTGTATGTGTATGTTATGGGGCGTGTCCATGAGCGTTTATAAGAGTGTGTGTATGTGTATGATATCGGGGCGTGTCCATGAGCGTTTATAAGAGTGTGTGTATGTGTATGTTATGGGGCGTGTCCATGAGCGTTTATAAGAGTGTGTGTATGTGTATGATATGGGGCGTGTCCATGAGCGTGTGTAAGAGTGTGTGTATGTGTAAGTATATCGGGTGTGTCCATGAGCGTGTGTAAGAGTGTGTGTATGTGTAAGTATATCGGGTGTGTCCATGAGCGTGTGTAAGAGTGTGTGTATGTGTAAGTATATCGGGTGTGTCCATGAGCGTTTATAAGAGTGTGTGTATGTGTAAGTATATCGGGTGTGTCCATGAGCGTTTATAAGAGTGTGTGTATGTGTAAGTATATCGGGTGTGCCATGAGCGTGTGTAGAGTGTGTGTATGTGTAAGTATATCGGGTGTGTCCATGAGCGTGTGTAAGAGTGTGTGTATGTGTAAGTATATCGGGTGTGTCCATGAGCGTGTGTAAGAGTGTGTGTATGTGTAAGTATATCGGGCGTGTCCATGAGCGTGTGTAAGAGTGTGTGTATGTGTAAGTATATCGGGTGTGTCCATGAGCGTGTGTAAGAGTGTGTGTATGTGTAAGTATATCGGGTGTGTCCATGAGCGTGTGTAAGAGTGTGTGTATGTGTAAGTATATCGGGTGTGTCCATGAGCGTTTATAAGAGTGTGTGTATGTGTAAGTATATCGGGTGTGTCCATGAGCGTTTATAAGAGTGTGTGTATGTGTAAGTATATCGGGTGTGTCCATGAGCGTGTGTAAGAGTGTGTGTATGTGTAAGTATATCGGGTGTGTCCATGAGCGTTTATAAGAGTGTGTGTATGTGTAAGTATATCGGGTGTGTCTATAGGTTTATAAGAGTGTGTGTATGTGTAAGTATATTGGGTGTGTCTATAGGTTTATAAGAGTGTGTGTATGTGTAAGTATATCGGGTGTGTCTATAGGTTTATAAGAGTGTGTGTATGTGTAAGTATATCGGGTGTGTCTATAGGTTTATAAGAGTGTGTGTATGTGTAAGTATATCGGGTGTGTCTATAGGTTTATAAGAGTGTGTGTATGTGTAAGTATATCGGGTGTGTCTATAGGTTTATAAGAGTGTGTGTATGTGTAAGTATATCGGGTGTGTCTATAGGTTTATAAGAGTGTGTGTATGTGTAAGTATATCGGGTGTGTCTATAGGTTTATAAGAGTGTGTGTATGTGTAAGTATATCGGGTGTGTCTATAGGTTTTATAAGAGTGTGTGTATGTGTAAGTATATCGGGTGTGTCTATAGGTTTTATAAGAGTGTGTGTATGTGTAAGTCTATCGGGTGTGTCTATAGGTTTATAAGAGTGTGTGTATGTGTAAGTATATCGGGTGTGTCTATAGGTTTATAAGAGTGTGTGTATGTGTAAGTATATCGGGTGTGTCTATAGGTTTATAAGAGTGTGTGTGTATGTGTAAGTATATCGGGTGTGTCTATAGGATTATAAGAGCGTGGGTATGTGTAAGTATATCGGGTGTGTCTATAGGTTTATAAGCGTGTGTGTATGTGTATGTATATCGGGTGTGTCTCTACGGTTTTATAAGAGTGTGTGTATGTGTAAGTATATCGGGTGTGTCTATAGGTTTATAAGAGTGTGTGTATGTGTAAGTATATCGGGTGTGTCCATGAGCGTTTATAAGAGTGTGTGTATGTGTAAGTATATCGGGTGTGTCTATAGGTTTATAAGAGTGTGTGTATGTGTAAGTATATCGGGTGTGTTCTATAGGTTTATAAGAGTGTGTGTATGTGTAAGTTATATCGGGTGTGTCTATAGGTTTATAAGAGTGTGTGTATGTGTAAGTATATCGGGTGTGTCTATAGGTTTATAAGAGTGTGTGTATGTGTAAGTATATCGGGTGTGTCTATAGGTTTATAAGAGTGTGTGTATGTGTAAGTATATCGGGTGTGTCTATAGGTTTATAAGAGTGTGTGTATGTGTAAGTATATCGGGTGTGTCTATAGGTTTATAAGAGTGTGTGTATGTGTAAGTATATCGGGTGTGTCTATAGGTTTATAAGAGTGTGTGTATGTGTAAGTATATCGGGTGTGTCTATAGGTTTATAAGAGTGTGTGTATGTGTAAGTATATCGGGTGTGTCTATAGGTTTATAAGAGTGTGTGTATGTGTAAGTATATCGGGTGTGTCTATAGGTTTATAAGAGTGTGTGTATGTGTAAGTATATCGGGTGTGTCTATAGGTTTATAAGAGTGTGTGTATGTAAGTATATCGGGTGTGTCCTATAGGTTTATAAGAGTGTGTGTATGTGTAAGTATATCGGGTGTGTCTATAGGTTTATAAGAGTGTGTGTATGTGTAAGTATATCGGTGTGTCTATAGGTTTATAAGAGTGTGTGTATGTGTAAGTATATCGGGTGTGTCTATAGGTTTATAAGAGTGTGTGTATGTGTAAGTATATCGGGTGTGTCTATAGGTTTATAAGAGTGTGTGTATGTGTAAGTATATCGGGAGTGTCTATAGGTTTATAAGAGTGTGTGTATGTGTATGTATATCGGGTGTGTCTATAGGTTTATAAGAGTGTGTGTATGTGTAAGTATATCGGGTGTGTCTATAGGTTTATAAGAGTGTGTGTATGTGTAAGTATATCGGGTGTGTCTATAGGTTTTATAAGAGTGTGTGTATGTGTAAGTATATCGGGTGTGTCTATAGGTTTATAAGAGTGTGTGTATGTGTAAGTATATCGGGTGTGTCTATAGGTTTATAAGAGTGTGTGTATGTGTAAGTATATCGGGTGTGTCTATAGGTTTATAAGAGTGTGTGTATGTGTAAGTATATCGGGTGTGTCTATAGGTTTATAAGAGTGTGTGTATGTGTAAGTATATCGGGTGTGTCTATAGGTTTTAGAAGAGTGTGTGTATGTGTAAGTATATCGGGTGTGTCTATAGGTTTATAAGAGTGTGTGTATGTGTAAGTATATCGGGTGTGTCTATAGGTTTATAAGAGTGTGTGTATGTGTAAGTATATCGGGTGTGTCTATAGGTTTATAAGAGTGTGTGTATGTGTAAGTATATCGGGTGTGTCTATAGGTTTATAAGAGTGTGTGTATGTGTAAGTATATCGGGTGTGTCTATAGGTTTATAAGAGTGTGTGTATGTGTAAGTATATCGGGTGTGTCTATAGGTTTATAAGAGTGTGTGTATGTGTAAGTATATCGGGTGTGTCTATAGGTTTATAAGAGTGTGTGTATGTGTAAGTATATCGGGTGTGTCTATAGGTTTATAAGAGTGTGTGTATGTGTAAGTATATCGGGTGTGTCTATAGGTTTATAAGAGTGTGTGTATGTGTAAGTATATCGGGTGTGTCTATAGGTTTATAAGAGTGTGTGTATGTGTAAGTATATCGGGTGTGTCTATAGGTTTATAAGTGTGTGTATGTGTAAGTATATCGGGTGTGTCTATAGGTTTATAAGAGTGTGTGTATGTGTAAGTATATCGGGTGTGTCCATGAGCGTGTGTAAGAGTGTGTGTATGTGTAAGTATATCGGGTGTGTCTATAGGTTTATAAGAGTGTGTGTATGTGTATGATATGGGGTGTGTCCATGAGCGTTTATAAGAGTGTGTGTATGTGTAAGTATATCGGGTGTGTCTATAGGTTTATAAGAGTGTGTGTATGTGTAAGTATATCGGGTGTGTCTATAGGTTTATAAGAGTGTGTGTATGTGTAAGTATATCGGGTGTGTCTATAGGTTTATAAGAGTGTGTGTATGTGTAAGTATATCGGGTGTGTCTATAGGTTTATAAGAGTGTGTGTATGTGTAAGTATATCGGGTGTGTCTATAGGTTTATAAGAGTGTGTGTATGTGTAAGTATATCGGGTGTGTCTATAGGTTTATAAGAGTGTGTGTATGTGTAAGTATATCGGGTGTGTCTATAGGTTTATAAGAGTGTGTATGTGTAAGTATATCGGGTGTGTCTATAGGTTTATAAGAGTGTGTGTATGTGTAAGTATATCGGGTGTGTCTATAGGTTATAAGAGTGTGTGTGTATGTGTAAGTATATCGGGTGTGTCTATAGGTTTATAAGAGTGTGTGTATGTGTAAGTATATCGGGTGTGTCTATAGGTTTATAAGAGTGTGTGTATGTGTAAGTATATCGGGTGTGTCTATAGGTTTATAAGAGTGTGTGTATGTGTAAGTATATCGGGTGTGTCTATAGGTTTATAAGAGTGTGTGTATGTAAGTATATCGGGTGTGTCTATAGGTTTATAAGAGTGTGTGTATGTGTAAGTATATCGGGTGTGTCTATAGGTTTATAAGAGTGTGTGTATGTGTAAGTATATCGGGTGTGTCTATAGGTTTATAAGAGTGTGTGTATGTGTAAGTATATCGGGTGTGTCTATAGGTTTATAAGAGTGTGTGTATGTGTAAGTATATCGGGTGTGTCTATAGGTTTATAAGAGTGTGTGTATGTGTAAGTATATCCGGGTGTGTCTATAGGTTTATAAGAGTGTGTGTATGTGTAAGTATATCGGGTGTGTCTATAGGTTTATAAGAGTGTGTGTATGTGTAAGTATATCGGGTGTGTCTATAGGTTTATAAGAGTGTGTGTATGTGTAAGTATATCGGGTGTGTCTATAGGTTTATAAGAGTGTGTGTATGTGTAAGTATATCGGGTGTGTCTATAGGTTTATAAGAGTGTGTGTATGTGGAAGTATATCGGGTGTGTCCATGAGCGTTTCTAAGAGTCTGTGTATGTGTAAGTATATCGGGTGTGTCTATAGGTTTATAAGAGTGTGTGTATGTGTAAGTATATCGGGTGTGTCTATAGGTTTATAAGAGTGTGTGTATGTGTAAGTATATCGGGTGTGTCTATAGGTTTATAAGAGTGTGTGTATGTGTAAGTATATCGGGTGTGTCTATAGGTTATAAGAGTGTGTGTATGTGTAAAGTATATCGGGTGTGTCTATAGGTTTATAAGAGTGTGTGTATGTGTAAGTATATCGGGTGTGTCTATAGGTTTATAAGAGTGTGTGTATGTGTAAGTATATCGGGTGTGTCTATAGGTTTATAAGAGTGTGTGTATGTGTAAGTATATCGGGTGTGTCTATAGGTTTATAAGAGTGTGTGTATGTGTAAGTATATCGGGTGTGTCTATAGGTTTATAAGAGTGTGTGTATGTGTAAGTATATCGGTGTGTCTATAGGTTTATAAGAGTGTGTGTATGTGTAAGTATATCGGGTGTGTCTATAGGTTTATAAGAGTGTGTGTATGTGTAAGTATATCGGGTGTGTCTATAGGTTTATAAGAGTGTGTGTATGTGTAAGTATATCGGGTGTGTCTATAGGTTTATAAGAGTGTGTGTATGTGTAAGTATATCGGGTGTGTCTATAGGTTTATAAGAGTGTGTGTATGTGTAAGTATATCGGGTGTGTCTATAGGTTTATAAGAGTGTGTGTATGTGTAAGTATATCGGGTGTGTCTATAGGTTTATAAGAGTGTGTGTATGTAGTATATCGGTGTGTCTATAGGTTTATAAGAGTGTGTGTATGTGTAAGTATCGGGTGTGTCTATAGGTTTAAAGAGTGTGTGTATGTGTAAGTATATCGGGTGTGTCTATAGGTTTATAAGAGTGTGTGTATGTGTAAGTATATCGGGTGTGTCTATAGGTTTATAAGAGTGTGTGTATGTGTAAGTATATCGGGTGTGTCTATAGGTTTATAAGAGTGTGTGTATGTGTAAGTATATCGGGTGTGTCTATAGGTTTATAAGAGTGTGTGTATGTGTAAGTATATCGGGTGTGTCTATAGGTTTATAAGAGTTGTGTATGTGTAAGTATATCGGGAGTGTCTATAGGTTTATAAGAGTGTGTGTATGTGTAAGTATATCGGGGTGTGTCTATAGGTTTATAAGAGTGTTGTGTCTATAGGTTTATAAGAGTGTGTGTATGTGTAAGTATATCGGGAGTGTCTATAGGTTTATAAGAGTGTGTGTATGTGTAAGTATATCGGGAGTGTCTATAGGTTTATAAGAGTGTGTGTATGTGTAAGTATATCGGGTGTGTCTATAGGTTTATAAGAGTGTGTGTATGTGTAAGTATATCGGGAGTGTCTATAGGTTTGTGTAAGTATATCGGGAGTGTCTATAGGTATTTTCCTAATTGTATTTACCAAATCGTGTTTGTACAGGATTTGAGAGTAAACTTAAAGTGTCCCGTCTGCAATAAATATATCGTATTTTTGTATAAATTGATTAATGCGTTGAGCAGACACCACTTATTTTAGCAACCCATTCCAATCTTCAACGATTCTGTGGAAGAAAACAAAAATATGTCGTCTGATGTCTTTCATGCTTCTCTGCTGGGAGTTTGTAGTTATGACCTCTTTCTCTCCTTGTAGCTAGCATAATGAAATCGTCTTTGTCAGTGAAATATATTCCTTTGGCGTACTTGTACATTGTTATGAGGTCGTTTCTCTTCCTTCAGCCTTTCGGAGAAGTGGGATTTAAGCGACTCAATTTTCTTCACACTGCAAGGTTCTCATGTTAGGAACCCATGCTGCTATACATCTTTGAATTTTCTCTAGTTTACCGATGCCCTTATAAATATGTGGCTCTACACCACTGCCGCAAACTCAAAACTCAATTTAAGAAATCGAGTGTGATTGGAACCTTTACTATGTTTTCATTTACAAACTCCAGGCAACTCGTACCTTAGTCCACTAAACTAATTATATGATGTGATTGCCAGGATTAAAGTGTGGCTTCACAACTACTTTGAGATCAGTTTTCTTTTCTTGATATATTGAATGTATCTTCATTGACATTTAAGGTTCCACGTAGTCTACTAATTCTCTCTCCCAGTTCCATTACTTTTATTATGAGAGTTAAAATCCATTTTCCACTTCTGACTGAATTCCCAGTTTGTCAATGTAACTGACAGGTCTCATTGGACTTGAGACTTTCGATTTTTGTTTTCAGTAATTTTGCATCAACTGCAAACATACATATATAGCTCTGTATGCTATCCAGTAGGTCGATTATAAAGATAACACACGTAAGTGGAGCAAGTACAGAGCCCTGTGGCACTCTGCTGGAGATTTCAAATCAATCTGAGTGTTTACCTCATATAACAGTTGTCATACTTCTGTCTGTTAGACCATGTTACATCAGCCTAAAAGTTTTCCAGTGATTCCTTCTTTCTTCTCGACCTTCCACAGTAGCTTTTTGGGAGATATTTTACTAAAAAGACTTTTTGAAGTCCATGAAGTCTGGGGAGCAAACTAAATATAGATTGCTGGGAAATGGCTCATTCATTAAACACATTACCCTCATTATCCCCTTCTGTACCATAGTCGTATTTTTAATTGTATTCGAGCCAAAACAAAAAGACGATGTTATGCAGTTTAAGAAATATCTGTGGCAGTAAAATCAGTTAAGTGAGATAGTTCTATCCCTGTTAGTTGCTAGAGGCCCTTTTTTAACTGAATAAAGTCGTCTAATAGTAGCAAGAATACATTTTAAGAGACGTCGATGGTAGAGAAGGGGTTAATATAATAAAACAAACACAAAATATAGTAACCCCCAGAATGACACCAGAAGCAGAGCGAACACAAGGCTATTTTTGGACCATGACATTTGGATACACCAAGAACCAACGATAGTAGAATGTCTTGTAAGTCTAACTGAACAAAGCATTGACATTTGCATCCAGTCAAATAAGCATACACTTTCAACTTTAAATTGTGACTCAGACTTACTCATAAATGCAAAATAGTATAGTAGCCTAAAGAGAGAGAGAGAGAGAGAGAGAGAGAGAGAGAGAGAGAGAGAGAGAGAGAGAGAGAGAGAGAGAGAGAGAGAGAGAGAGAGAGAGAGAGAGAGAGAGAGAGCGAAAGAGACTCACATATCCGGGTTCTCCCAGCATAGCTAACAATCATACAAAATGCATACAATTATACACAATACAACTTCCATGTTGTGTTATGTTCCAAGACAATATTTGTTTACTGTTGTTCAGTTTCGACCACCTCCTTCACTAAATCATTCGGTTCATTCATTTGCTTATATCTTATAATTCATTCGTTTGTCAACAACATATTTCTTCTATCCCCAATAATTTTCTTTGAAAAAGTATTGTGAATCTCAGATAATGACTACGTAACTGTCACTGAACTTAACACCACTTACAAAAATAGTTCCTACGTGATGACTGTCCATGTCGCTGCAATACTTCCAGTACTGCTCGTGTGTGTGTGTGTGTGTTGTGTGTAATATATATATATATTCTAGCTGTACATGTGTAGATATTTGTATACATAATGGAGTGGTCGTTGGTGAGCACCGTAGGTGAGTGCTGGGTACCATTGTGCGGACATAATGGAGTGGTCGTTGGTGAGCACCGTAGGTGAGTGCTGGGTACCATTGTGCGGACATAATGGAGTGGTCGTTGGTGAGCACCGTAGGTGAGTGCTGGGTACCATTGTGCGGACATAATGGAGTGGTTGTTGGTGAGCACCGTAGGTGAGTGCTGGGTACCATTGTGCGGACATAATGGAGTGGTCGTTGGTGAGCACCGTAGGTGAGTGCTGGGTACCATTGTGCGGACATAATGGAGTGGTCGTTGGTGAGCACCGTAGGTGAGTGCTGGGTACCATTGTGCGGACATAATGGAGTGGTCGTTGGTGAGCACCGTAGGTGAGTGCTGGGTACCATTGTGCGGACATAGCTACCCTCTCATTAACCAAGGTTATATAAAGGCTACGGAAATAGTAAATTAAATCATTGGGTATATTGATAGTGAATTGTTTTCTTATCCTTATATATTTAATGGGTTGATCAGTACCAATATACCCCCTTATGTGTACAGTATTATGGACACGATAATCACTATTTTTAACCCATACATTTTTGAGAGGTTATGGCATCAGCTATGCGATTCAAAATACCTTTTAACACTATCTCATCCAGGAAAAAACCCGACACATAGTGGCACGATAATCGACAACTAAATTGCACGAAAGGTCTGAAAAACGGCAACTAATTGGGCGAACATCTTATAATCTCAAAACTATTGTGGCTAAACATGAGGGAGAAGGGAGTTAAAAACAAACCTTAAAGCCCACCGATTCGTTATGCAAAATACCATTGTTCTTGTCAATATATGAAATTGTATGATTATTCTCTTCAGAATAAATAATGGGAAGCAGCACTTAGGGAATGATTAGCACAATATATAACGTAAGCCTACATAAAGTCCGAGGCAACGAGCCGAGATGTTAAGTCAGATGCATTACAGATTAGAGAAGCTGAACCGCACCAAGCTAAGCTAAGAGACAGTCAGGGCACCACCAGTGTAAGCAATCAGACTACATTGAGCCACAACTCTGCATCTGACTCCTCATTTGGAAAGAGACTTTCAGACTATGTATTGAACAGTTGAATCAAGAGGTAATAAGAAGCATGGATCCAGAGAGAGAGAGAGGTTGATCACAAAACAATACAAATATATTTACATAATCACCAACCCACCAATTGTGAAAACAATTATGATTACGTTTACGAAGTATTTTTATATAAATGAATAATAAACTTGCCCAACATTAAAATCAACGTGAAACTACCTTCTTGTTCTTCTTCTATAGTGCTTATTCCATTGTTATACATATATTTTTTGTTTTATTATTTTGAATGACTCACCTTAACATCGGCGCTAGCTCAACCAAACATATCCGCCGAAACACAGCCTGGTGTGGACGTATGTACGCTCATTTGCAAACCAACAAGTGGCCAGAATTCTTTATTAGGGCTGTATTGATTCTAAGATATACTGCACATGCTTACATTCACACGCTCGCTCCACACCATCATCTCGCACACTCGCACATTCACATACGCTACACAGTACTCACTCACACATCCACATCCACACACACATACATCCACTCTCACACACACACATTCACGAATGCCAACACGTGCATTGATCGCGATTGTAAACACACTAGCTCAGATTGTAAATCAACCCACCAGCTCATATTTGACAGTGAAGGTTTAACTCCCTAGTGCAACCAATTGCTAAAACATACCCGGCTATCCTGATGAAGAAGGATTGAAGTTTGGTACTCTCTTAGCCCAGCTACTCAATGATCAGCTTGTGGTAGCCTATAAGCAGTTCCATGTCTACGTTTGACAGTATTGCTGCCTAAACTGTAAACATTAACCCGTAATTATATCAAACATGATAAACATAATATATGTTCCAATCGCTTAGGTGTTGTAATATATATATACAGTATATATATATATTCCTTTCTATATTCCAACTACTCCCTCTCGGGTATAAGCTCCTGAAGTAGCTCCATTTCTGAAGCTGCTTTGCCTCCGTGCTTCACTGTCTCACCCTCCCTCTCACTCTCAGAACGCCACCTATTGAACAAATATCTCATTGGGCATTGTCCTCCTGTAGCATATTTCTAATATAGGAATATGCATACATTGTTATTTAATCAAAGAACAATGATGGTATTTTGTTGGAGTTTCGGTGGGCTTTGTGGTAATGCACTGATACTAGGTACACTACAAATTCCATCCCAATAATATCTTCCCATTGACATATCGGAATTCGAACCCGTGTCCATTGGATTACCCGTCCAGTGGCAAAACCACTCCACCACCCCTCCCCTAGATACACCTGATAACATCGTTTATGTGTACCTTTCTTGTTTCACAGGCACCTCTAAAACACCTTAAGCACCTCTTCAGTTGTTTATGGTCGCATATGCCCAAATACGTATCATAGTGTATGTATATACACAGGCACATACCCCATAGCTGGGGTTGGCAGACTCGAGACAGAACTCGAACTGAAACAACATTTAAAGTTTTAATTCTTAGGGTCCGATACCACTTTTGCGGTCCCTCGCCCATTCCTCTGTCCCGTCTAGTAGGTGAATAATACAAAGGGAGGGAGATTCATAAGAACATAAGAAAATGGGAGTCTGCAGAAAGCCGATTGGCCTACACAAGGCAGATCCCTGTCACACCCAACCCTAATTATAAGCCCAGCTTAAAAAACACCATTAGGACTTACCTCACCGAAACGGTCAGAGGTCAGAAAAACGGGGATCTGCTGATCCCCACACCTGGGCCACACCTGACAGATCACCCTCACACCCTCGTAGACATTCGTAGCCTCCCGCCCCGGAAGTAGGGACATTAGTACGGAAAAAGAGACAGCAAAGGCTAAGGTTGGGTAATGGATGCCAAACCTCATTCTGGATAGGACCAGCCCTCACCCAAATACATATCGTACTGTACCTAAAATATATTGGTTTTAGCTGGCAATAGATATAATTCTTTATCAGCTGATATTTATATTGGACATATAATAATCTAGTATACCCCTGCTTCTTATTATAATTTAATCGTTAACAACATAATTATTTCGCTGCAAAATGTTCGTAATAGCGGAATTGCCATTAACACTATATATACAAATATATAATAACAAACACATAAACACATAAACAACCCCTCCAATACATAAACAACCCCTCCAATCTTTCTAATTGAGTACATTGTTAACGATATATACATGTCCCGGTCTAAAGCTGGATATTCCTAAATAGCTGGGTCGCTAGCCCTCGACCAATTTTTTTTACACCTGAATGGGGTAAAGCATCTTAATATAATGCAATATATAATCAGGTGAAACGTCTCAAGATCTACAAAGTAATAAAGTGAAACGGGGGAGGTTAACAAATACGGGGTTTTACCAGTATCTGATTCAACGGTTTGTATTTTACTGTTTTGTTTTGTTTTAGTTTTTTTCTTTTTCCATGGAGATTTTGATTGCTTTTTCATTTTGTAGCATTATTTGATTTGCCCTTTAGACTCCATTAAGAAAAACAGCCCTTTCCTCCTTCAAAATAAAACGCTTACCGGACCCGGTAAATAAGAAACGCCCACCAGCTCCCCCTCCAAACTAAAAAGAAACGCCCACCAGATCCCCCTCCAAGCTAAAATGAAACGCCCACCAGATCCCCCTTCAAGCGAAAGAGTAACGCCCAGCAGATCCCCCTTCAAACTAAAAATAAACGCCCACCAGATATTCAAACTAAAAAATAAAACCGTCCACCAGATCCTCCTCTAAGCAAAACAAAACAATGCTCTCAGATTCCCGTTTGCGGTTGTTTTGTAGTAATGCGGGTAAGCTATAGCGATCACTCGAAAATAGCTGGGTCAATCAAAACCCACAAGCATAACACCACTAACAATCTTAAACACTTCCAAGCCGTCGTCGTACCAGCTAGTGACCTTACAATGTAGCAAAATATAACACTATATCCGCGATCTCCTTTTGGCACACGGATATTTTCAGACCATGACATTTTAGTGTTCTAAGACCAAATGGTAGTTAGATGTCTCGCAGGCCAAAGAAAACCAAATAGAACCCTTTTCTACATAAAGTGTTAGCATATAATATAAACTATTTAACTTCACACACCTTCAATAAATACTACAGTAGTTCTGAGAGAGAGCGAGAAGAGATAGTTACATAGCGTTACACATATATACAAACTGCATAGACTTTGTGGTCCGAACTAGATAGTCTGACCTTATTGCTGACATAGAATTTGCTACCAAATGAAAGGTAAGGATAGCAAAGCAGAAGGTTCTCTTACCACCCACCACCAAGAGAGAGAGAGAGAGAATTACAAGGAATAGTTAGTATCTCAGAGACTTTGCAGTCCATTCCGAGGAGATACTCGAATTGGAAGGAGAGAGACTGTTTAGTGTACTACACTCTTTGCAGAGTGTGCAACATACTATCTACTCTCTTCTTGAACTATTTACAACTTCTGAAGGAAGTTTGTTCCAGGTAGAACAGATCTTCTATGTGAAAAAGTGTTCACAAATACTAGTGCTGCACCTTTTCAATTCTAATTTCCAGCCATGGTTGCATGTTGTATTCATATTGAGGCTAAACATTTTGCTATAATCCACATTGTCAAACCCATTAAGTATTTTAACAACTTTAATGAGCTGACCTCGTAGTCTGCGTGTCTCCAATGGGAAGAGATCAAGAGCTCTCAGCTCATTCTTCTAAGCGATAGAATAAGCTTTGTAGCCCTAGCTTGTACGCTTGCCAATCACTCTATATCTTTCCTGAGTGCTGGAGACCAGAATTGAACAGGATAGCCTACTCCAGGAGAGACCATATCAGAGCGGCGCGTTGTACAGTGTGAGGACTATTTCCTTATTTATATACTTAAATCATCATCATCATCATCATCTCCGACGCCTTGTTTCCCCCTGGGAAACCCCCGCTAAAGGATGGCCATGACAGAAACGTCTCCAGGCTACTTTGTCAAGACATGCCTCCTTTGCCCGTGCCACAATGCCCCTTCCACTACGTGGAAGTTTTTCTTCAATATATTTTTCCACTTTCTTTTCCCATACCATAGGTGGTCTTCCACTACTAGCTGTTCCACTCACCTGACTCCCATATATCTTTCCTGGCATTCTGTCTTCATCCATTCTCTGAACATGACCATACCACCTCAAAGTACTTCTCTTTATCCACTCAACCACTCCACAATCAATGCCTAAAGCTTGCTCTTCCATTCCAAAGGACTCATACATTTCCCTGTTACTTGTCCCATCTAGCCTATTCACACCAGCTGCCATTCTGTAAAAGCTCATCTCCACAACTCTCAGTTTGGAGAGGTCCTCGTCACTTGCTGTCCATGTTTCCCTTCCATACGAGAGTGTTGGGAGCAGCACACTGTTTCTCAGTTACTTTTTAACTTCCTGACTAACCATTCTTCCTATGAGAATACTGTCAAGTTCTCCAATTGCTTCTTAATAAAACCAAACCATTTCTGAGCCATCTTCTCTACTTCAGTGCACTGCTTGGAAAACTTTAGGTCAAGGCTAATCAGAACACCCAAATAAGTTTCTAAGTCAGTCACTTTCAGAGGCATTCCCAATTGTGAATAGCCTGAATTGGGATTTGCTTAGCCGATATCCACCACCTTGCACAGTTTTACGTTTAGAGGCATCTGCCATGTCTCCGACCATTCACCCAGTCTGTTGAGGTCCATCCTTAGCTGTTCAACCCTTTTGGAGTCTTTCCCATTCATTCCTAGCTTTATAATTCATTCCAAGCTTTATGACATTCACTCCAAGCTTTATGATTCATTCCAAGCCTTATGGGGGGGGGGAGAGAGAGAGAGAGAGAGAGAGAGAGAGAGAGAGAGAGAGAGAGAGAGAGAGAGAGAGAGAGAGAGAGAGAGAGAGAGAGAGAGAGAGAGAGAGAGAGAGAGAGAAAATAAACATTGTGGCGTGAAAAATATATATCGTAAGAGGAGGTGAGTTGATGGACCGAATTGCTTTTTGACTCTGCCTTTTCAATAATTTCGATATAGATGGAACCTCCCCTCGTATGCAAACATTACTCATATATGGCTGGACAGTAACCCTATATAGAACAACAAGCTGTTCGGGGGTTTAAAACAAATAAATAACGCACACACACAAGTATATGTGTATGTTATGGGGTGTGTCTATGAGCGTTTATAAGAGTGTGTGTATGTTATGGGGTGTGTATATGAGCGTTTATAAGTGTGTGTATGTTATGGGGTGTGTCTATGAGCGTTTATAAGAGTGTGTGTATGTTATGGGGTGTGTATATGAGCGTTTATAAGAGTGTGTGTATGTTATGGGGTGTGTCTATGAGCATTTATAAGAGTGTGTGTATGTTATGGGGTGTGTCTATGAGCGTTTATAAGAGTGTGTGTATGTTATGGGGATGTGTCTATGAGCGTTTATAAGAGTGTGTGTATGTTATGGGGTGTGTATATGAGCGTTTATAAGAGTGTGTGTATGTTATGGGGTGTGTATAATTATGAGCGTTTATAAGAGTGTGTGTATGTTATGGGGTGTGTATATGAGCGTTAATAAGAGTGTGTGTATGTTATGGGGTGTGTCTATGAGCGTTTATAAGAGTGTGTGTATGTTATGGGGTGTGTCTATGAGCGTTTATAAGAGTGTGTGTATGTTATGGGGATGTGTCTATGAGCGTTTATAAGAGTGTGTGTATGTTATGGGGTGTGTATATGAGCGTTTATAAGAGTGTGTGTATGTTATGGGGTGTGTATAATTATGAGCATTTATAAGAGTGTGTGTATGTTATGGGGTGTGTATATGAGCATTAATAAGAGTGTGTGTATGTTATGGGGTGTGTCTATGAGCGTTTATAAGAGTGTGTGTATGTTATGGGAAAGTGTCTATGAGCGTTTATAAGAGTGTGTGTATCTGTATGTTATGGGGTGTGTCTATGAGCGTTTATAAGAGTGTGTGTATGTGTATGTTATGGGGCGTGTCCATGAGCGTTTATAAGAGTGTGTGTATGTGTATGTTATGGGGCGTGTCCATGAGCGTTTATAAGAGTGTGTGTATGTTATGGGGTGTGTCTATGAGCGTTTATAAGAGTCTGTGTATGTTATTGGATGTGTCTATGAGCGTTTATAAGAGTGTGTGTATGTTATGTGATGTGTCTATGAGCGTTTATAAGAGTGTGTGTATGTTATGGGGTGTGTCTATGAGCGTTTATAAGAGTGTGTGTATGTTATGGGGATGTGTCTATGAGCGTTTATAAGAGTGTGTGTATGTGTATGTTATGGGGTGTGTCTATGAGCGTTTATAAGAGTGTGTGTATGTGTATGTTATGGGGCGTGTCCATGAGCGTTTATAAGAGTGTGTGTATGTGTATGTTATGGGGCGTGTCCATGAGCGTTTATAAGAGTGTGTGTATGTTATGGGGTGTGTATATGAGCGTTAATAAGAGTGTGTGTATGTTATGGGGTGTGTCTATGAGCGTTTATAAGAGTGTGTGTATGTTATGGGGAAGTGTCTATGAGCGTTTATAAGAGTGTGTGTATCTGTATGTTATCGGGTGTGTCTATGAGCGTTTATAAGAGTGTGTGTATGTGTATGTTATGGGGCGTGTCCATGAGCGTTTATAAGAGTGTGTATGTGTATGTTATGGGGCGTGTCCATGAGCGTTTATAAGAGTGTGTGTATGTTATGGGGTGTGTCTATGAGCGTTTATAAGAGTCTGTGTATGTTATTGGATGTGTCTATGAGCGTTTATAAGAGTGTGTGTATGTTATGTGATGTGTCTATGAGCGTTTATAAGAGTGTGTGTATGTTATGGGGTGTGTCTATGAGCGTTTATAAGAGTGTGTGTATGTTATGGGGATGTGTCTATGAGCGTTTATAAGAGTGTGTGTATGTGTATGTTATGGGGTGTGTCTATGAGCGTTTATAAGAGTGTGTGTATGTGTATGTTATGGGGTGTGTCCATGAGCGTTTATAAGAGTGTGTGTATGTGTATGTTATGGGGCGTGTCCATGAGCGTTTATAAGAGTGTGTGTATGTTATGGGGTGTGTCTATGAGCGTTTATAAGAGTGTGTGTATGTTATGGGGATGTATCTATGAGCATTTATAAGAGTGTGTGTATGTTATGGGATGTTTCTATGAGCGTTTATAAGAGTGTGTGTATGTTATGGGGTGTGTCTATGAGCATTTATAAGAGTGTGTGTATGTTATGGGGATGTGTCTATGAGCATTTAAAAGAGTGTGTGTATGTTATGGGGTGTGTCTATGAGCGTTTATAAGAGTGTGTGTATGTTATGGGGTGTGTCTATGAGCGTTTATAAGTGTGTGTATGTTATGGGGATGTGTCTATGAGCGTTTATAAGAGTGTGTGTATGTTATGGGGTGTGTCTATGAGCGTTTATAAGAGTGTGTGTATGTTATGGGGTGCGTCTATGAGAGTTTATAAGAGTGTGTGTATGTTATTGGGATGTGTCTATGAGCGTTTCTAAGAGTGTGTGTATGTGTATGTTATGAGGTGTGTCTATGAGTGTTTATAAGAGTGTGTGTATGTGTATGTGTATGTCCATGAACGTGTGTATGCGTAAGTATATCGTGTGTGTCTGTATGTATTTTCCGAATTGTATTTACCAAATCGTGTTTCTACTGGATTGGATACCAAATTCGTATAAATGTGTTCCTAATCTGCAATAAGTATATCGTAGTATAAATTAATGAATACGTTGAGCACACACCACTTAAATTAGCAACCCATTCCCATCTTCAGCGATTCTGTGGGAAAAACTATGCCGTCTGATGTCTTTCTTGCTTCTCTTCTGCGGGAGTTTGTAGTTATGGCCTATTTTATACTACTTGTTGGTAGCATAATGAAGTCTTCTTTGTCAGTGAACTCAATTCCTTTGGCATACTTGTACATTTGTAATGAGGTCGCCTCTTTTCCTTCTCTCTTGCAGTGAAGTGGGATTAGGCGACCTAATTTTCTTCATACTCCAATGTGCTCATGTTATGAACCCATGTTGCTATACTTCTTTGGATGTTCTTTAGTTTACCGATGCCCTTATAAATATGTGGCTCTACACCACTGCCGCAAACTCATAACTTAATTTAAGAAATTGAGTGATTGGAACCTTTACTATGTCTTCATTTACAAACTCCAGGCAACTCGCACCTTAGTCCACTAAACGAATTTTATGATGTGATTGCCATGATTAAAGTGTTGCTTCACAACTACTTTTAGATCAGTTTTCTTTTCTTGATAGATTGAATGCATCTTCATTGACATTTATGATTCCATGTAGTCTACTAATGTTCTCTCCCAGTTCTGTTACATTTATTATGAGAGTTAATATCCATTTTCCACTTCTGACTGAATTCCCATAGTTTGTCAATGTAACTGACAGGTCTCACAGGAGTTGGGACTTTCGATTTTGTTCATTAATGTTGCATCATCTGCAAACATACATATATAGCTCTGTATGCTATCCAGTAGGTCGATTAGAAAGATAACAAATGTAAGCAGAGCAAGTACAGAGCCCTGTGGCATTCTGCTGGAGACTTCAAGACAATCTGGGTGTTTACCTCATATAACAGTTTTCATACTTCTGTCCGTTAGAACATGTTACATCCAGTCTAAAACATTTCCATTGATTCCTCCTTTCTTCTCAACCTTTAGGCCAGGAAATAAGCACCAAAATAGCTTAGCAGGTTAGTTTTTGAGTTGTGGGCCGTCTAATGACAAAGGCCCGGTTTTGGACATATCACCATGTCTGAATAAATCTTTACAAAAAAAAAAAAAAAAAAAGATAAGCACCAAAAAAGTGCCGAGGTTGGACAAAAATGTTAACAAAGCAATTTCACCTGAAATGTGTTCTTTGGAGGTATCTCTAACCACACAAAAAAGTCCACTCGAATCCACCCATGGCAAATACTCGTTTTCACTGAAAATCCTAGATGCCCGCCGCCGCGGAAGGTAAAATATTGAAATAGGCATAACTTTGCTGAAAATCAACATAGAAACACAAATAAAGTCTCTAATCCTACTAATTTTGAGGTGCTCTTTCACTTGGAAATATTTTCAAGGTCATATAAGGTGGCATTCATGCTCAAACGTCAAAATAAACGTAATTTTTGGTATAATATTGAAGGAAAATGTGAAAATTATATGATCCTCTGAACATATCTGTGCGACTATTACACCAGTACGATTGAGAAATGTATATACATGTATGCAACGCATTTAGTAATACTTTTTTCTTTTATTTCCAGATCTGAGATTGTGATGGCATCCCCCAAGACAGATGCGGCGTGTTTAATTTGTAGAGACACTATTTCATTTAAGAACGATGAATATTCCAGCGTTGGACGCAAAGGCCTCACTTCCATTAATAAATTCACCAATAGACACAATGAACTATATCCAACGAACCCCATCCCAATATATAAATTTGATGAAAATGGAAAGCAATATGTCCACACATCATGCCGCAAAAGTCACACAAACAGCAGACGAGCAGATCGGTAAACGCCAACATGTCGATGAAACTGGTCCTACCTCATACAAACTGCGATGTGATACTAAAAAATTCTCATTTCACACTGACTGCTATCTCTGTGGGATGCATGTTGATCAGGAGAAGACCAGAAAGTATCCCACCAATGTTGAATATGAATTCAGCCATGTTATGCTCCTCACTGTGTCAGAGACAATCTTGCAAAGATGTAATGAACGTCGCGAAACTCATCCAGACTCTTGGGCTGATGCAGTTGCACATCGACTTGCATGTATTAATGATTTACCAGCAGAGGAGGCCATTTACCACCGTAGATGTTTCCAATATTACATGTCTCCACGAAATCTTACACTTGACATGTTACCTACAAACAAGGATGGAGCACCACCTCGGAAACGAGGACGTCCTTCCGGTACCATCGATGAAATGAAGAGATCGTCTTTCATGCACGTTATTGAATATCTGGAAAACAATGATGATGAAACTGTCACTCTAGATGAACTCTATGAAATCATGGAAAGCCATGCAACCAGTGGAGAGGTTTATTCCAAAAAGTCTTTGGAAAGGCAACTCTATGCACATTATGGGAACAGAGTATCGATAACTTCAACGAAAAAGCAACCTCTGATTGTCACACTCACATCTAATGTGAAGCAGTTGATTCAGGATGCGCACTCAAAAATGAAGGACAACCCCGATGATATGGATTCGTTGATCAAAGTTGTCGGCACCTATATCAGGAATGAAATAAAGAATGCCGAAAACACAACAATGTATATCCAGACGCCTCTGATATAAAATCGCTCGAATACAATCTCTCCACTTTGACCCCTGCCCTGTCTCTACTGTTACAGACAATCATCAAGCGCAAAAGAGCAGACCTTCGATGTGCATCTATTGGCCAAGCCATAATGAGCTCCACTTGTCCAAGAGCATTCCTCTGTCCTCTGCAAGTTGGTCTGTGTGTAACTTTGGACCAGAAATATGGACATCGTGACTTGATAGACTTACTCTTCAGCTTTGGTTTCTGCTCTTCATATTCAGAATCATCACTCTACAAGAAAAACGCTGCTCTCACCCAAGGAGTAGACATTAAAGATCTCACTGCTGATGCTTTGCTGCACTTCATTGCTAACAATGTGGATCACAATGCAAAGACATTGGATGGTGAAAATGTCATTCACATGATGGGTCAGATGGGAGCAATCACACCAGCTCGTTCAACTTCCAGACCAATTCCCAGGAACCAGGTGCCATTCGATGACATAAAAAATGTTGGCAAACATTCAATCGTATTTCAAAGAGACCCAAAGTCAGCATTGAAGAGTATCAAGTATGAAACTATTCGCCCATATACCCAGGACATGCAGAGCCTCAAGTTAGACATAATGTGGCAGGTATCGATGCATCTCTCTCAACCTCGGCCTTTGTGGTCTGGATACATGCAATCCCTTCATACGCAAATGGCCAACCCAGGGAAGAGTACACAACTCTTCTTACCAATGATTGACATGTCACCAAGTAGCCCAACATGTGTTCGGTCAATGCTGGAGTACATGAGCGACTTAGCTGAAAAGCAGAATTGTACTCCCACCATCACCTTCGATCAACAATTATACTGGATAGCTCTGATGGTTATCGAGGATCAACCCCCATCAAGTCATTTGCGAAAGATTGTCCTGTTACTTGGCGGATTCCACACAGAGATGAGCATGCTTGGAGCCATTGGAGTTATCATGGCAGGTTCTGGTTTGAAGGAAATGCTGGCACAGGTCTATGCCGAGGGTTCAGTTGACAAGATGTTGAGTGGAAAGGCAGTGGCCCGTGCAGTGCGAGGTCATCTTCTCATTGACAGTGCTCTGAATATAATAACTACATCAGAAGCCCTTCACCTGCCTCTTCCGGATTTGAAAGGTACGGACTCCTTGTTACGATCGGGTCTCGTATAAATCAGTGGCTCTTATACATTGGACTAGACTGGCATAAATGCAACAACGGAAACGCTAGATCCAACCCCTGATATATAATCCTGTCGAACAAAGAACACATATACCCTCCAGAGTTATATCTGCGATAGCGGGGTATCTTAACTCTCAGTATCTATGTGCTTCTACTATAGCCTGATGTTCTCTGAAACAGCCTATTACCTATAACATATGGTTGCTTAGTTATGGTACACAAGGAAAAGATAGTTAACTTAATTAAATCACAAGAGTGATCTAATGCAAACAAGAAGAAGGTTTACTTAACGTTACTTTAATCAATAATATCTGTCACTCCTTTATGAAAGAAAGTGTTGTAAAGTCCTCAAGCACCGAACAAGGAATCTTCTGAATAATGTCGGATGCTACTAAGAAGAACGTATCGGAAATGGAACCACAAAATAGCAGGAGGCAGGACAATGCAAGTGTAGGCTAAATACACAAAAAGGCTGGACCTATAATGTTATTGGACACAAGAATATTATAAGCGGTGCAACAGTAATAATGCTCGCCACGAAAAAGTAGTACTCCTATTAACAAAACCGGTCTATGCTGGTTGTGTCTCTCTACAGCAACCTAGACCTCAAAATGCTTGTGTAGAAATAATGGGTATGCATAAAAGAGTATATATGATCTAATCCAGCTAATGTCTACCTGGGTTAATAAAGTCTAGCTGGGATGCGCAAAGGTACAGAATTCTGGTGGAGCAAGGCAGCTCCTAGCCTAGTGTGGACCTTGGGTCTGTGCGGCCTGATTACGTTAATATGAAGGGGTGCTCTCTTGAGGATTATCGATCACAAGTATCAAGTATCCTCCTGGCGACCCTCAAAAGTAAAAGCAAATAGAGTTAGAACAGTGTTGGGTGGATTAGGCAAGCAGCCCTCACGCACTACACAGTCTAAACTCCAAGGTACACAGACAAAAGATCCACCCAGGTAACCCACAGAATCCGTAGTGTCGTGCAGCTCAAAAGTAGCCTACACACAGTGAAAACACCAACAGCAAGGTACCTGATCCCTAGTCTAGCATTATTTAACCCTGTAGAAACATTAGTGATTGATGGAGACAGTCCGAGCAATACAATCTCCCAAAAAGACAATGACTATCTTCAACCTTAGCCTAGTACATAAGAAATGTGAGATCCAGCATATAATACAGTCTGGCCACCAATTCAAGGTGTGGATGCAGGGAACCAGAGGGGGATTGATATTAATAAAAGGTGAGGAAGTAGTGGAAATGATAGAGGCAGTAGGAGAGAAAGATTATAAGACAAGAGTGTGGAACAGTTCATGGGAGATGCTTAGAGTATGCTGTCTGGGACGGATCTGACCAGGATATTCCCAGGGACTGCATGGCTGGAGTCCCAGTTCGCAAGAATGGCACGAGGGCGCGCGACAGTCGCCCAGTAAGCAGCCGCCTAGTAGGCCGTGTTAGGCAGGAGGCAACGAATCCCGCGAGGCCTATGTAAGGGGGCCAGCCACGCGCCACACTCACCACCAAGTCACACCACCTGGTCTCTCTCTCTCTCTCCCGCTCGCCTTCCCATCATTCAACTACTCAACACAATACTTTCAATTGACTAAATAAAATAGAAAGGATTGTGACAGACGAAAACAAAGAACAGTTCTGAACTGTCTGCAACACAAGCTTCCTTGAGAAGGAAAGTACACAATGATAGGTAGACTGTAGCTACATTCTCTGCCCTGGCGAGTCCTAGCGAGTAAGCCATGCGGTTCTGGGGGAAGCGGTGAGCGTCACACCCCACCCAAGATTTTTAAGAGGCTCCAACTATGAGCTCTAAATCTGACACGCAGAACCCATACAAAATTCGCCACTCCTAGCCACCCAGCGACAATGAAATGTAAAGCACAGTTCTCTTCAAAATAACACATTATAAAAATGAACAACCCTTCCCAACACAATAGATTAAATTACATAGTTATGCTCATAAGAGCGAGCTTCACTAGCCCCGCCTTCTGAGAGGAGTACAACTCAGAATTTCTGCTATAACATACTTACATTTAACTATCAAAGAAAGAGTTTTTTATAGGATTTTTATATGTTTATGGTGGCTGCACTACAGGGGCAAGCCTAGTTTTTTCTTCTATACCAACACAGCAACTCCTACTTTACGACCCAATACGCTGGGCTAAACACGCGAGCCAACAAGCACCAGACGTAAACATACTAATCAAACCAAAGTAGGAGGCTACCCTTGTGATGATCTACCCTGGGTCTTCCACCCTCGATAAGCAATCTGCAATCACATTCTCAGAACCGGCAATATGGCGTATGTCTAGGTTGTATTCCTGCAACATTAATGACCACCTGGTCAGCCTCATATTCCGGTTATGGAATTGATTCAGGAACTTGAGGGGGTGACGGTTGGTGTAGATCACCACAACTGGTCCATAGGCTGGAACATACACCTCAAAGTGCCTGAGCGCTAGCACAATCGCCAGCAGTTCCTTCTCAACTACTGAATAGTTCTTCTGCGCCGAGTTGAACTTTTTTGAGAAGAAACTGACTGGGTGCTCCAGCCCATCTTCGTCTGATTGCATCAGAACGGCACCAGCCCCCACACCACTGGCATCAGTTGCCAGCTGGAATGGTCGGCTAAAGTCCGGGGCCCTGAGGATTGGGTGAGTACACAACAGGTGTTTAACTAGCAAAAAAGCCCTCTCACACTCAGGCGCCCACTTAAACTTTCTATCTTTGGCCAATAGGTCCGTCAGAGGAGCCAGCACAGTAGAATAGCCCTTTATATAGCGGCGGTAGTAACCAATCATGCCCAAAAACCTCATGATCTGCTTCTTGGTGGACGGCCTGGGGAAGTGGTTAATAGCCAATATCCTGTTCTGTGGGGGGCACACCTGGCCCAAACCCACCATGAACCCCAGATACTGTACGGTAGCCCGCACAAAATCACACTTTCCCAGGTTGACCACCAAGTTTGCTTCGCTTAATTTCTTAAATAGGGATTCTACATGTTCACAGTGGCTCTTGAAATCGTCATCGTAGATAATGACGTCGTCCAGGTACACGGTACAGTTCGGAATGTCAGCCACCAACTCGTTCATCAAGCTTTGGAAGGTCGCTGGTGCGTTCTTTAGACCGTACGGCATGACATTACAACGATATGTAGCACCATCCACCACAAAACCACACACCTCTTTCGCCCGTTCAGGCAAAGGCACCTGCCCGTAACCTTTTACCAGGTCCACCTTGGTCAAGAACTTGGCCCTGCCAATCTTGTCTACACAGTCATTGACCCGGGGAAGAGGATATGGGTTGGTGGGAGTCAAGCCGTTTAGCCTGCGGTAATCAACACAGAAGCGCACCTTGCCATCCGGCTTAGGTTGCAGCATTACAGGAGATGTCCACTTTACCGCCCCCTTCTCGATCAGTCCCTGTTGCAACATATACTCCAACTCCGCCCGGAGGGCCGGAAGTTTAATAGGGGGCACCCTATAGGGTACTGATTTGAAGGGTGGGTGGTCTCCGATGTCAACGTCGTGCACCTCATGAGTAGTGAGGCCTGGGTGTTCCGCAAATACAGTAGGGTATAAACAGAATAGGCGCTCGACAGCCACACGCTGTTGCTCAGGTAGGTGTTGCAAAGCCTCATGAGCCGCCTGTCTCGTGTTTCCCACCCACTGATCTGCAGAAACATGATAATCACAGTTGTCATCCACCTGCGCATGACTGTCCCGTTCTCCTTCTCCACCTTGACTGCTGAAAGTCATCACGGGGACAGTGAGAGGCTCAGGTGGGCGCCTCACATACTCCTTCATCAGGTTGACATGACATAACTGATTCCTCTTACGCCTGTCTGGAGTGGCCACCAGGTAATCTAAGTCCGAGAGCTTCTCTGCTACCCTATAAGGACCAGCGTACTTTGCGGATAAGGGGTGACCTACAAGAGGGAGTAGTATCAACACCTCCTGACCCACGTGAAACTCCCTGAGTTTCACCTTGTGGTCGTACCTGTCCTTCATGAGGGCCTGAGAGCCTACCAGATTGTGGCCAGCCAACTCCAGACTATGCAACATTCGTTCTCTACTCTCAGGACATACTTAAGCATAGAACATGGTTTAGCGGTGCGTTCCCATATCTCCTTTACCATGTGGAGAGGCCCTCTGACGCGGTGTCCAAACACAAGCTCATTAGGGCTAAACCCCAAACTCTCCCCAGGTACCTCTCGTACAGCGAATAACACATACGGCAGGCGAAGATCCCAGTCCTTGCCGTTCTCAAGACAATAGCAGCGAAGCATGCTTTTTAGAGTGGAATGCCACCTCTCTAACACCCCCTGACTCTCTGGGTGATAAGCAGATGACACTACAGTGACTATCCCGTGCTGCTTCATTGTCTGAACAAACAAGTTGGAGGTGAAATTCGATCCTTGGTCTGACTATCTCCTGCGGGTATCCGTACCGAGAGAAGTATAATAGCAAGTTACGGACCACCGTCTTCGCCAAACCATTTCTCATCGGGTATGCGTCTGGGTACCGAGTTGCTACGTCCATGACTGTCAAGAGATATTTATTTCCGGCACTTGTGGGGGGGGAGGGGGCCAACCATGTCGACTACTACTTTACTAAAGGGATGCCCACTGACGGGAATTGGGTGCAACGGAGCCTTTGGGATGCTCTGGTTAGGTTTCCCGACCTTTTGGCACACACTGCACATTGCCACCCATGACACCACTTGTGCTCTCAAACCAGGCCACCAAAACAGTTTCCCCCAAAGCCGCCACCGTCTTACGGACACCCAAGTGTCTTGCCAGCGGTACATCATGAGCCAGCCTAAGTAGGCTATCCCTGCATACCCACGGTACAACCAGCTGGTCTACCACTCCTGACCCACCCTCCCAAGTTCTCTGCGGGTCTTGGAATCGCCGATACAAGATGCCATCAATGAAAACAAAATCTCCAGACTTTGCATCCCTGTCCTCTTCGAGTTCGACAGCACCGTTACTACACTTTAGAACCTCCGGGTCTTCTAGCTGCAATTTGCGAATATCTGAGGGAGCTAGCCTGTCTAAGTGTTTGCGAAACAACTCATGCCCTCCCCCAACATCGAACTTTGCATCCCGTTGCTCTCTCCGTGTATACCGTTGCTGCCTCTGAGTCTCTTTAAGCCCTGCCTCTACACTCTCAGTGACAGGTGGTGGTGCTTCTCCAGACTCTAATAACGGTGCTAATACTGAGTCCCCGAGAAGCACTGCTGGTACTAGACTCTCCACCGTATCAGCTTTCAGCACCTTCTTGTGACCGTTCCTCCGCTTATTTGAAGACTGTTGGTTAGGCTGTGACTCCCTGGATGCGAGAGATTTGGTTACAACACACGCCATTGGTTGCACCTGACACTTCTCAACCCACTCCTGTTCCTCCCTACTCACGTCGGCCGGCTCCTCGGCAACGACTAAGGGTGAAACCTTAGAAGCAGGCACCGCAAAGTCATTGCCGAGAAGGAGGTCGACGCCCCCAACAGGCAATTTCTCCACGATTCCCACATCCAGTTCGCGAGTCACACCGTCAACTTCAAGCTCCATTCTAACAAGCGGGTATGACCTAGTTGCATTAACTCCCTGCACCACAACTACCCGCGCCGCGTTTATGGGTCTACCAGTGAAATTCTTCAAGAGTGTCTGAGAGGCACCTGTGTCACGCAAAAGCTGTACCCCGTGCTTCTTACCCCCCCACTTCACGCAGCCATGCCTTCTATGGTCGCAAAAGGCATCGCGGACAGGGTTCGAGCCTTCCGGATCCTTCTTCACTGGCGGTGCTCCATCCTCTGATCTTATGCCTCCAGCAAACACAGAAGACTTCTGGAACACCCCAATGCTGCGAGCCAATGACACAGCCACCGTGGGAGGTCTGCTCGGACAAGCTTTTGCCATGTGCCCCTCTTTGTGACAGTGATAACACTCAAATTTCCCCTTGGACTTATACTGAGGTGTAAAAGTCCCCTGACTCTTCTTAAACGGGGCGGTGCTAGGTTTGTGATCAGTCTTGGTGTCATTGCTTTTAAATTTATGTGTGTCCATATTCCGGGGAGGGGGAGGGTAACGCTCCTTAACGCCTACATCGTTTCTCTGTGCAGAGCCGTACCCCCGAATTAGTGACAACCGAAGATCAGCCATCTCTGCTGCTTCTACGAGAGTTCTTGGGTTCTTCTCTTTAAGGTTTAAAGTCAAGTCGCCGCCCGTACACTTATAAAACTGCTCTAGAAGCATCAACTGTTTCATCTCATCAAACGTAGTTGTCTTCTCTGATCCAAGCCAGTTTCCCATAGCGTCGGACAGGTCCCGGGCGTGCTCCAAGAAGGTACTGTCTCGCCCCTTAGTCACACCCCGGAACTTTAACCTATATGTCTCGGGTTGTAGCTCGTATGCCCGCAGGACAGCCTCCTTGAGCTCCTCATAAACAACGCAGGACTCCAAAGGCAGTGCATCGTAAGCCTCGAGCCCCTTACCTACGAGTCTAGAGGACACAAGGGCCGCCCCCTTAACTTCAGGCCACTGATGCTCCCGGCACTTCTTCTCAAATCTATTGAAAAACTCTGTGACACCAGACTCGTCAAATACAGGGACCAGTTTGAGAAGGTGCGACAGAGACTGATCACGCGCACGGTTTCCAGTACCGAGTCGCTGTCCCGTCATCTCAACACGAGACTTCTCTAAATCCATGTCGGCACGGTATCTTGTAGATTCTAGTTCAGTCCTAAGCTCAGCTTCCCTCGTCTGTTGCTGCATCCTAGCCAGCTCTTTTCTCTCTTCTATCTTAGCTAGCTCTTTTCTCTCTTCTATCTTAGCTAGCTCTGTCTGCTGTTGACTCTGATGTTTTGCCATCTCGAGCCGAAAGAGCATCTCCGGGGTCAAACCTTGAGGAGGAGGAGGAGATGCAATGATGTTAGAAATACCCGGTGATCCCCCCAGGGGCAAACCACCCTGCCAGTCACTACCCACCTGCGGAAGCGTGCTCAGTCAGGGTCGGTACTCCAATAGGAGGATTGGGAGTCGAGTGAAGGGGAAGCTCGGCCAAAGGGCTCTGAGCACTCACCCTACCTCGTACGCCAGTCACCCCACCCAGCACACACGTCATCAGGTCATCCTTGGTCATGCCACTAGTACATACATGACCGATAGCTGCGGCTAAGCACTGGAGGCCGTACCGATTAATACCCACCAACCGGTCGGAAATAACAGGCCATTGTAAAAAAATCCTTGCATCCTCCTCACTGTTCACCAAGTTAACAACCTGCTCATGCTGCTGCTCCTCAGCTTCTACATCACGTACTGTGTCTTCATCCTACACTGATCCGCTATAAGACATGATGCTCACTGAAGATTTTTCACTTTGATACACAAAAAAGAAGTACCCCAAACTTTTATACCACAATATTCACAATAAAAAATTCTCGGAGACAGCTTAACCCGTTGAGCCCCGGCTAGTTATAATATTTTGTTCACCCCAGTCCCAAGCCATTTTCACTTATTTTTTTTGTTTGCTAAAATGGAAGACAAGGATGAGAAATGAAAAAAAAACAAAAAAAAATCACCTCTGACATTTTGTTTTGGGGGGGGGGGGGCCGGTGGGGGGTTGGGGGGGGGGGAGCTTCAAAAAAATTTGTTGAGCCAAAATGGAAGAGAATGGTGAGAAATGAACACACAAATAAAAAAAACTCATTTCGGTCATTTGGGGGGCGGGGGGGGGGTGGTTTCAATAGTTCGTCTCCCCCGCATGACCACCCGCCCGGGAGCACTAGGGTAAAAACTGAGTATGGCATTGTACGGCATACATCCTAAGGAGTATCTCACATAAATCTCAAGCCTCTAGCTCCCATACGACCGGAGTAATGAAGGTTCAAAGTGGCGGTAAACTAGGGGTGTAAACTATCCCCACTAAGCCCACCACCACCAGCCGCGCGGCTGTCTCGGCCCGCTCACACCTACTGGCCCGGCTCCCCCACACACTACGGTACCGCCCCCTCCTATTCTCCCGCCATTTCCTACCTTACGAGCCACGTAAGTGTTTTTTATATGTCGGACGCACGTGATGCGTCGCTGGGAGTTGGTGATCAAAGACTGCCGACGCAACACGTGCGACGCTGGGTCTCAACGGGTTAAGTGCTATATTACTTTGCTAAAAAAATAATTCTTGCATGTCCTCAAAAAATATTCCACAAAATCAACAAATGTTCACTGCCTAAACTGTGAGAAAAATCTGCACAGTAACCTGCAATTATATGTCAGTTCACCAAATCCTGAGCTAGGTCGCCATTTGTTACGATCGGGTCTCGTATAAATCAGTGGCTCTTATACATTGGACTAGACTGGCATAAATGCAACAACGGAAACGCTAGATCCAACCCCTGATATATAATCCCGTCGAACAAAGAACACATATACCCTCCAGAGTTATATCTGCGATAGCGGGGTATCTTAACTCTCAGTATCTATGTGCTTCTACTATAGGCTGATGTTCTCTGAAACAGCCTATTACCTATAACATATGGTTGCTTAGTTATGGTACACAAGGAAAATATAGTTAACTTAATTAAATCACAAGAGTGATCTAATGCAAACAAGAAGAAGGTTTACTTAACGTTACTTTAATCAATAATATCTGTCACTCCTTTATGAAAGAAAGTGTTGTAAAGTCCTCAAGCACCGAACAAGGAATCTTCTGAATAATGTCGGATGCTACTAAGAAGAACGTATCGGAAATGGAACCACAAAATAGCAGGAGGCAGGACAATGCACGTGTAGGCTAAATACACAAAAAGGATGGACCTATAATGTTATTGGACACAAGAATATTATAAGCGGTGCAATAATATAATAGTAACAATAGTAATAATGCTCGCCACGAAAAAGTAGTACTCCTATAAACAAAACTGGTCTATGCTGGTTGTGTCTCTCTACAGCAACCTAGACCTCAAAATGCTTGTGTAGAAATAATGGGTATGCATAAAAGAGTATATGATCTAATCCAGCTAATGTCTACCCGGGTTAATAAAGTCTAGCTGGGATGCGCAAAGGTACAGAATTCTGGTGGAGCAAGGCAGCTCCTAGCCTAGTGTGGACCTTGGGTCTGTGCGGCCTGATTACGTTAATATGAAGGGGTGCTCTCTTGAGGATTCTCGATCACAAGTATCGAGTATCCTCCTGGCGACCCTCAAAAGTAAAAGCAAATAGAGTTAGAACAGTGTTGGGTGGATTAGGCAAGCAGCCCTCACGCACTACACAGTCTAAACTCCAAGGTACACAGACAAAAGATCCACCCAGGTAACCCACAGAATCCGTAGTATCGTGCAGCTCAAAAGTAGCCTACACACAGTGAAAACACCAACAGCAAGGTACCTGATCCCTAGTCTAGCATTATTTAACCCTGTAGAAACATTAGTGATTGATGGAGACAGTCCGAGCAATACAATCTCCCAAAAAGACAATGACTATCTTCAACCTTAGCCTAGTACATAAGAAATGCGAGATCCAGCATATAATACAGTCTGGCCACCAATTCAAGGTGTGGATGCAGGGAACCAGAGGGGGATTGATATTAATAAAAGGTGAGGAAGTAGTGGAAATGATAGAGGCAGTAGGAGAGAAAGATTCTAAGACAAGAGTGTGGAACAGTTCATGGGAGATGCTTAGAGTATGCTGTCTGGGACGGATCTGACCAGGATATTCCCAGGGACTGCATGGCTGGAGTGCCAGTTCGCAGGAATGGCACGAGGGCGCGCGACAGTCGCCCAGTAAGCAGCCGCCTAGTAGGCCGTGTTAGGCTGGAGGCAACGAATCCCACGAGGCCTATGTAAGAGGGCCAGCCACTCGCCACACTCACCACCAAGTCACACCACCTGGTCTCTCTCTCTCTCTCTCTCTCCTGCTCGCCTTCCCATCATTCAACTACTCAACACAATACTTTCAATTGACTAAATAAAATAGAAAGGATTGTGACAGACGAAAACAAAGAACAGTTCTGAACTGTCTGCAACACTAGCTTCCTCGAGAAGGAAAGCACACAATGATTGGTAGACTGTAGCTACATTCTCTGCCCTGGCGAGTCCTAGCGAGTAAGCCATGCGGTTCTGGGGGAAGCGGTGAGCGTCCCATCCTCTACGTCGACACCCATGCTCGAGACAAGCAGCGAAAACCAGCCTTCAACCTCCAAACACCCCAGCAGCCCCAACGAACCGAGAAAGTCCTATGAATCTGACCACCCTGGAACCTCTCAAACATCAGATAGCTCGGTACAAACTGGAAACTTGCCTAATTCTACTCGGAGATCTGTGAAATGTACGTCCGACACATCAAGCAATCATACTGTCATGCTTTGGTTGTGTTTGATGGGTATCATGGATCTAGCACAAAGGATGAAGTACATCGTCGCAGGATGGGGAATGATATAGGTGCTACAGTGTTGGTTTCACCAGAAGTGCATGTAACCATGACCAAGAAGAGCTTTCTTGCCAATCCTTCCAACAAGCAAGCATTCATCAATCTACTTGCAGAGCAAATGACCAAAGCGGATATCGCCGTTGAACATGCAAAAGGTGATGCTGACTACAAGATATGTATGTCAACATGTCTTCACGCCAAAGAGAAGCCAACAGCTGTTGTCGCAGAGGATTCTGATGTGTTCCAGCTGCTAATGCACCATGCCAATATTGCTGACAAAGACTTATACATGGTGACATCCAAACAAACAGTGTGTGTCACAACTTTGGCAAAGAAGCTTGACCCATTACTCTCTGGCGCCCTGCTCTTTCTGCACGCTTTCAGTGGGTGTGACACTACATCTAGACCTTACGGGATTGGCAAAGTGTCAGTACTTAAGGGGAGGTGTGGTGGAGTGGTCTTGCCACTGGCCTGGTAATCCAAAGGTCCCGGGTTCAAATCCCGATGTATCAATGGGAAGATATTATTGGGATGGAATTTGTGCTGTACCTAGTATCAGTGCATTACCACAAAGCCCACCGAAACGTCAATAAAATACCCTCATTGTTCCCTGATTAAATAGCACTGTATGAATATTCCCATATTCAAAATATGCTATAGGGGTGCAATGCCTGGTGAGTTATCTGCTCAACAGGTGGCGTTGTGTGTGTGTAAGTGTGAGAGTCCGAGTGTAGTGGGTGAGACAGTGAAGCACGGGAACGAGATGGCTTCAGGGATGGGGTCGTTTCGGGCCATGAGTGAGCACCGTGCCTCATGTGAAGGCAAGATGGCAGGTGCTCGTTGTGCTCTACGTGCTTCACATGTCTCACTCCCTAGACTGGAACAAGACCTCACGGGCTTCACTGTTCATTGTAAAGCGGTGAATGTTAAGGCTCTCAGCCTATGCCCGAGAGGAAGTAAGTTGGAATATAGAAAAAAAAAAAAAAAAAAAAAAAAAACTCAAGAAATATGCAGAACTAGAGCGGTGTAGTTCAATATTCATGTCTCCATCTTCATCTAAAGCAGAAATAGAAAGAGCTGGAGAAGATGCCTTGTTGATCATCTATGGCTGCACAACATCTCTGAGCCTTGACTCGGCAAGAGTGGACAAGTTTCAGCAGAAAGTGGGTACTGCCACGCAGTATGTGTCGCCAGAGAAGCTTCCGCCAACATCTGATGCAGCCATTTTCCATAGTCATCGCGCATACCATCAGGTTCAGGCATGGTGTGGCAATGATCTTCCTGCAGAAGAATGGGGCTGGACGACTTCTCCTTCTGGCTTATATCCCATCAAAATGTCTCAGCCATCGGCACCTGATCGACTACTTAAGATAATGCGATGCAATTGTGGTGGAAAATGCAACACAAGAACATGTACATGCCGCAAAAATGGGCTCCATTGCACTCCAGCTTGTGGTCAATGCAAGGGCATTACCTGTTTGAACGGTCCACCTGTGGATATTGAAGAAAATGAGGTGGAAAACGATGATGAAACGGGACTGTAAATAAATTAATGTGTTTGAAAGTCACTTTGGAATATACACATATACATATTTATATACATATATACATTCACAATATACACAATACAATAATACATATGTAAAAGATTATAGCCGGTTGTTCAGACAATTAATTTTGCTCATTTTAGGGTAATTTTAGGCCAAAATTTTGATTTTTCGAGGATTTCATTATGAACACATCTTCCAATCTCCTCCAAAGTAACTTTAAATGAAAGAGCACCTCAAAATTAGTAGGATTAGACACTTTATTTGTGTTTCTATGTTGATTTTCAGCAAAGTTATGCCTATTTCAATATTTTACCTTCCGCGGCGGCGGGCATCTAGGATTTTCAGTGAAAACAAGTATTTGCCATGGGTGGATTCGAGTGGACTTTTTTGTGTGGTTAGAGATACCTCCAAAGAACCCATTTCAGGTAAAATTGCTTTGTTAACATTTTTTTCCAACCTCGGCACTTTATTGCCTGGCCTACTTCCACAGAAGGTTTTTTGGAGACATTTTACGAAGTCTTTTTGAACTATGCCGATAGCTCTATTATAAAAGCAGAGTAAATTGGAGACACCCACTTTGCTATAGTAACTTTACAAGTACGCTGGTTAGAGACAGGCCTGAAATTCAATTAATCTACTACATACAGAGGAGTTACCCATTATAGACAATCTTGTGGTGCATTGTCGTGTAGCCATTTAGCTATCACAAACATGTCAATTCATTGACCATGGTTATGGAAAACGCACCTGTTTGCACACATGGAGCTCATAAGTCTTGTTTTAGCTCTTCTTTGTCCAATTGTGTAATCTGAGCAATTCGAATAAGCTGTATGTTAGTATATATTATTAACCCGTCCAGTACCGTAGGATAGAGTAATAAAAGTCTCCTGCAGTCCCAAGCACTGTGGCCAAAATGGCGAGAGAGAGCAACTTTCCACCTCAAGAGACGAAGCAAGACTAGCTCTCCCACCCTTCAGTGGGTCTTATATAAGCTGAGAAGTGTTGCCATATCGAGAGCAGTGCTCAAACGGTCGTGGTACCAGGTACAGGCTTGTACAGGCAGTTACAAGGAAAGTACATTACTGACGACAATTCTCGGTCTCTGGGACTGGGGAGTGACTTATTTATTGACGGCAATTCTCCGTCGCTGGTAGAGCAAGGGTTAAAGATGACAAATTGCATTGATAAATACAATTTGTGTTTTAGTGTGAAACATTTAGGTGTAGAATTACTTATCGAGTGTAGTGAACATCCGAGAGGTTCACTTTAAACCTTTTAGCTCTGCAAACAACCTAGGTCTTAGTGTCCAATGTCGTAGAGGCAGCTATATATAGTTGACATTCATTATATACCGGTTTATATTTTTCTAGTGTATGAAGGAAACAAAAGGCAGGCAACATGTAACAAGTGTTCCTTCCAGAGTCAAAAGAGTGACAGAGCTAAATTCAGTGAGTCAAATGTTCCTGAGCCGACAACAATGGATCTTTCTTGTTGCCGTATTTTTTAATTAATACAATATTTGCTGTCTCCCATTACCTAGGTATATGTTCTTGCTTAACCTAAGAAGTGCGCATGGGGGGTATGAGACACCACACTCCTGTGCTGACGTATTTGAGCTGTTCCCATCACTAACATCGTTATTTTACCATAAATAGCATTAATACTTATCCATATGCGCCTATTATAGGTTGATTATAAAGGTATTAACCTGTTACAACAATAAAACAAGTGGAAACCGTGTTTGGATGGTCAAAATTGGCGATACAGGCCGGGAGTTACATAATGTATGGCTGAGTCAACCTCCCTGCCCTCCACCCCTCCCCTTGTCTGGAGAGACACTGTTCCGAAATAGTCTCTCTCCCGCTCTTTCCCACGCTTGGTAACAGTGATGACAATGCCCTGCTACCAACTCACTGTTAGCACGAAAATAAACCACAGAATAAGGGAATAACAGGGAAAATGGGTGATAACTGAAGGAGGGGAGGAAAGTGGGAAAGGAGGGGAGGTGGAAGAGTGATATTTGGCATGGCCCAGGGGCAAAACAAAAAAATAAAAACTAAAAAAAAAAAAAAAAATTGGGGGGCATTTTAAATGGATTTTTTTTCCCTTACTCTTAAGAGTCTCCCGGCAGTTCCCGGGTTAAGTGAGTTTTGAAAGTATTTGGCAACTGGATATTGTAATTCCTATGCAAAATTACTTGATCACCCATCCAGATATGGTGTCTGGTCCTTTAGGTTTTAATTTAACCAACTGCAAAATCATAACTCGAATTTCCTTCATGTCACCATCGGACAATGGAGACACTAAATTTTCTACAGCATCCGCCTGATAGCTGACTGTTTCTTCATCACAAGTACAGGCTGGAATTATCTATTCAAAATGTCACACATATCTTCTTCCTTTGTCAAGCACTTTGCCATCAATACATCCATCTATCTATTGCCACACAGGATTACCTCTGCAGGGGTGGCCGCGAATGAATCACACCGATGCACCTCTGTCCACCATCAGCCGATGCCCCTCTTCCCATCCAACATCGCTTTCACGCATATACCTCTCAACTCTAGTGAGGGCAATCGGTACTAAATAGGACAAGAATTGCTCACAAGGTGATACAAGCATAAAACTTTCCACAATAGTTCACAAAGACCTATTTTTCAATTTCAGGGCAGGAGCCACCGAGATTTCAGTGTTGTATAGCAACGGTTGCTAGGCAAATCATTTTCCTTAGCAACCGGCAGCAACAATGCAGTTTCTGGAAAACTGAGGTGCTATGGTTTTTTCTCAACTCCTTGTTCTAAAAAACATGTAGCATTGCATTTGGAGATCATATACAAGAATTATGTGGCATAAAATCCAATTTAGGGCAAGTCAGGCTATAAAAATGCCACTCCTAAAGCTTCAGACACTGTTGTCACAGTCACTTTTGCATTTGCAGTAGGCTGTGCATTTTAGATGCGCATCAACACATTTGCAGTCTGTGCATCCTCCTCGGCAAGAACACTTCAGTAGTTCTGGGCAGGTTGCACTGGCTTCGGGCAAGTTAGACCACAGAGGCCTCCATATTTCTGGGCAAGTCCATCCCCACTCACTTGGAGAGGGCAACTGTCGTTCTGGCACCGTGGTGCAGCCCCAGTGGTGCCCACCTTGTAGTACTGCCCTCTTCATGTGTTGCTGTAGACCAGCCTTGGTTGGAGGTAGACATGATATCTGACGTCCTTTGTGGATGAACAGATTCTTTCTGACTTCATTGATGGAACGAGAAGTTGCTGTCCTGTCATAGTCGAATGGTGAAGTACTCCAGAGAAGCCTCAGTCGCTTCACCAATTTGTTCAGGTGCATTGTGCAGCTCATAGAATGTCACAGTAAATTCATCTTCACAGACATCTCGCGGAGTGAGATTCTGGAACAAGGACAAGCTGGTGCCATGGAATGAACTTGTAGATGTCGCAAAGCTAAGGTTGTGGTCGATGTTGTCTGCAGCACTGGTGATGAAATGCCCTTTGCGAAGTTGAGGAGGACAGACTGTGCCAATCTGATGGTAATAGTCACAGACGTTATTACCCAATGATGTGATCAAGTCCATTGTGCGGTTGTATGATGCCGACATACCAAGAGTATATAGACTCTCAATCAACTTTCTATCTCTGGTTAGTGCATGAGCCTTAAGACCTACATAGACGGGTAGTGGCGTTTCACGATCTTTGCTGTGATATACTTGTGGATTTCTCACAGAATCCCCGCATCTCTTGATGCTGTTGTACACCAACAGCTGAGCAATGGATAGTATTGGTTGGCTGATAGTTGTGTTGGATATTTGATCTGTGATGTTTGAACCATTGATAAGCATGCTGACCAGTGACAAAAGGGACCGTGGAACAGACTCCAATTGGCTGTTATGGCCAAACGATCCAGAGAATGTTATTTTGTGTGCGAAGATGTCCTGTCGGATCATTTCAGCAATTTGGGTCATCATGACACTCTGCTCGTCTCGATCAGTCTGGTATCCTTCTCGGAGAATAGAGCCAACATCTTCTTCACAAGCCATGAACACATCTCGTCCTTCTTTGTAAGCTTTCATCCTTGGGAGATGCATGAGAATGCGGTCTTTCAGATGCTTACTGTTTACTCGTGCAGTAACATCCACTCCAAGTTGATTTAGCCTGTCAGTGTAGAGCTTCACAAGATCTGCAAGTCTGAACACCTTCACATCCTCATCTTGCCTCTTCTCCTCAATGTAGGAAATCAGCTGAGCCAAAGCAATTCCTTTACATGTCTGGTCATCTGAGGCATCCTGATCCTGTGATACCTTTGCACGTGCTCTATTGTACAGGTTTGTAAGGCAGTTTGCATGATACTTTGCCTCCTGGGCAATAAGGTCTCCTGCACTGAATTTTGCAAGAAGATTTTCATCTTGTAGATCATGTGCGCATTTCCTCACACGAAAATCTAGCTGAAATGTACAGACTTTGCGGAGGTTCTCCTTTGTTTGCTGCTGGGAACAAAAGAAGCATTTGGGACAATTGCTGCCAACTGTTCCACTTGAGGCAGTATCACCACCACTGCTAGTGCTACGTGTGAAAATTCGTTTTGAAGCAGTCCCATCTTCCTCAGACTTGTGCTTTCGTTTTGCGCGTTCCAGTTTGGTATGTGAAAACTTCTGATAACAAGATTTGTGCCACTTTGCATTCTGTTTTTTCAATGTTAATTGAATACCATTCCCATGGTCAAGTCGTGCCAGATTGATTTTGATTGGCATTGAGTCAAGGTTACTAAACTGTGTGATGTTGTCTACTATGGTTTCATAGCCTCTGTCAGTTGGTGATATGAGAGACTCTTTGGTGTCCAGTTGACAAAAAACACAGATAGTCCAATCAGTTGCTTGAACAGATGAAGATGAGGCACCGGCCATTTCTGTGAATATTCAGTACGTCTTGACTATCACTGTGCGCAGATCAAATATATCAAACTTGCTGAAACTGGAAACAAAATATGATTAAGGCCGAGGGTTTATCCTTTTACCACCTTTATCAAATACATCTGTTGCACACATTCCTTTATGGGATACAACTAGGTTCAGTTTCCCTACACCTAGCCCGATCGTTCATCCAGTGCCATTTAAGTCCCGTGCGATCTGTACACCTTCCGGGTATTTCTTAAGCCCCGTTACCCTTGGCTCGGCTCTCCCGCGCTGGCACATCCTGTCAATTCAGGCGCGGCTATCTAACTACATCTACCAACTACAAACTACAGTTTAGTAGCTAGTGGATTTGGGGCTGTTAGATAGCATTTGGGACACTGATCTATATATACTAGTACTTATTAAAGTACTAGTATATCTAGATCAGCTGGCACTGAACCCCATGCTGAGTTACACAGCAGTGATGTCACCAGTGTGCCCTGGTTGTGTGCGGACATTCACTCTATTATATAGATATATATGCTTTTATACATCTTTTGAACTATTTTAGGAGTGAATATAGGAAAATAAATAAAAGTACAAAGTCATAACACTTCATAGTAGTTCAGAAATTGCATCGTTGCTGCCGGTTGCTAAGGAAAATGCTTTGCCTAGCAACCGTTGCTATGCAATACAGAAATCTCGGTGGCTCCTGCTCTGAAATTGTAAAGTAGGTCCTTGTGAACATTTCCGGGAAGTTTCATGCTTATATCACCTTGTGAGCAATTCTTGCACCCATTTCCTTGACTTAAATGACACAAACAATAGGCTAAATGTGAAATTCAAAACTGATGTCAAAACCCTCTCCAAAATATCCAGGTTCAAGGAAAACTAGATTACAAATTCTTAGTTTAATTATAATTAAGAATTATAAAGTAACAAATAAAAATCAGTCTCTTCAGGACGAGAAATAAGAATATATAATGCACTAAGATTTACAGAAAATATACAAGTGAAAATAAATAACTATATAACTTTACTGAAGCAATGCAAGGAAAAATAGCTATCACAAAAGAATTAATATTTTCTCAAGATCATTGGAAATGGTTAATCATTTTAGCATGTTGACGTGACAAAGTTGTTTGCACTTCCTACGATCTGGCGTGGCAATAACGTAGTTCACATCACTGGCTTTCTTCTCCACCGTGTACGGTCCACTAAACTTGGCTTGAAGAGGTTGTTCGTGTACTGGCAGCAGAACTAGGACCTGATCACCGGGCTGAAACTGGCGTACTCTTGAGTTCTTGTCGTACCACGTTTTCATCTTCTCCTGTGCACTTCCCAAATTCTCTCGAGCTAGCTGGAACGCTGTTGATAAACGCTCCGTAAAGTTCGCCACATATTCCAGCAGGTTGACGTCATCCGATGCCGACAGCCAAAACTCCTTCAACAACTTCATAGGACCTCTAAATTCATGCCCAAAGAGTAGTTCAAAAGGTGAGAAGCCTAGTGATTCATTTGGAGATTCTCTTGAAGCAAACTGCACAAAAGGAAGACCTTTATCCCAATCTTTCTGGTAATCCAAGCAGTACTTCCTCAACATAGATTTGAGTGTCTGATGATATCTCTCCAGAGCTCCATGCGTTTGAGGATGACCTCTTTCTTTTCTAATGATGCACACTCCACCTTGAGCCACATACAAGATTTTGTAAAAATTGGAATGGAAACTTTTATTCCTCATCAAAAGTACAGTAAAAGATCTAATTCACCTAAATGGTTTGACCATAATTGTGCTAGAGTAACTGAACAAAAAGCAATAGCCTACAATGCATACACAAGATCAAAAACTCATGAAGCCTTTAATTACTTTAGAAACATCAGAAATCATGCCAAAACTGTATTAAACCTAACTAAATCAAACTTTCTCCACAAGCAGGCAAATAAACTTATAAATAATCCAAATGATAACAAAATATTTTGGTCTACTCTTAACTCATTTAAATCCAACTTCACTACTGCTTCATCCATTCCACCATTAAAATCTCCGACTGGCAATCTTGTAAGTGACCCACGAGGTAAAGCTAACCTTCTTGCGGATATTTTCTCCACCAACTCAACCTTAGATGAAATAAATCAAGATGTCCCTGTACTTAATTTTAATTCGCCTGAAATTCCCTCACTTAACCCCTTAAGCGCGATGGGCCTGATGGAAGGCTTCCTATAGGGAATGCGATAGGCCTCACGGAAGCAAGACCATAAAAAATGCCTTCCCCCGCAAAAAAGGGCCTATCAAAACAAAGGAATTTGTCTCTAGGTGAGATAATTCCCCTCCAGTACTCATCCATGTGTTTCTCACCCACCCTCTCCCCTCCTTCCCCACCTTATTCCTCCCTCCCTCCCCTCCTCAATTATCACCTATTTTTCCTCTTATTATCATCATTTATCGGTTATTTTTCTCTCCCGCGATAATGTAGCACAAGTGGGTTGCATAAAAGATCGTTATGTAACACCCAGACACCGGCCCACACCGCCCCGCTCGTCTCAGTTACCTCACAGACAGCGAGAGGGGAGGGTTGCCTGTGGCTCTCTCTCGCCTTAGATTATGACCGGGTGGCCAATATCTTCGTTTTTCACCACCCAAATGCTTTTCCAACTTATGTTAGCACTCTTGAAGGTTCATATATACATCATATATGTAAAATAAAAGCATACCGAAAACAAATAATGCTCTATATTGGAAATATAACAAATTCTGTTGGAATCCAAGGCTAGAAATGCACAAATAACTACCCTAGCCCCTAGGTCTATATCGCACTTGTTAGGTTAAGATCCACACCAGACATGTCAAAACTATTTTGCAGAATCTCTCAGTAGATAAGGCTCCTGGTCCAGATGAAATTCCTCCAATAGTACTTAAGAATTGCTCCTTGGTGCTCGCTCCTGTATTGGCAACAATTTTTTGTCTGTGTACTCATACCTCATGCTTCCCAGTACCCTGGAAAGAAGCAAAAATCCATCCAGTTCCTAAAAAAGGTGCCTCTTCAGATCCTTCAAACTACAGACCAATAGCTATAACTTCCACTCTTGGTAAAGTCTTTGAAATTATATTAAATAATCACATAATTAAGCATCTTGAGAATAATAAATTAATCAGTGATAGGCAATATGGTTTTAGACGATGTCGATCAACTGCAGACATGCTTTGCCTTCTTACGCATCAAATCAACCAAGCTACAGACCAACGTGGTGAAACACATACAATAGCACTGGATATATCAAAGGCATTTGATAGAGTCTGGCATCAATCCTTATTGTCGAAGATGTCACACTACGGCCTTGCATCATTAGTTCCACTAATTTCTTCTTATCTTCATAACAGAAAAATATGTGTAATGGTAGATGGCCTTTATTCTCAATTTCACTCAATAAATGCTGGTGTTCCCCAGGGATCAGTTTTGGCCCCAATTCTGTTCCTCATTCATATCAATGATCTCATATCTACCACTCATAATCCAATACATTCCTACGCAGATGACTCAACACTCCACAGTTCCTTCACATTTACCAATTCTTTCACCCAACCCGATCTTATAAATTCAAAAATAAACACTGCAATTTCTCTGAACCAGGACCTTTCTAGAATTAATGGATGGGGACAAAAGAATCTAGTTTCCTTTAATGCACAGAAAACCAAATACATTCAATTTTCTAACCGACAGAATCTCACTGACTCCCATATATTTTTTAATTATGTAAATATTCCCACTTCCCCTAGTATTGACATTCTCGGTGTAACATTAACTACTAACTTGAGCTGGACACATTATGTTAGAAGCATTGCTAAGAATGCCTCTAAAAAACTGGGACTCCTGTACAGAGTTCGAGAATTCTTCACTGACGAGCAGTTGGCCGTGATATATAAAAGTCATGTGCGTTCTCAGATGGATTACTGTTCACCTCTGTGGGGTGGAAGTGGAGTGGTTTCATTGAGGCAGT
The DNA here is from genome assembly GCA_032716605.1 of Paralithodes platypus. Classification (NCBI taxonomy): domain Eukaryota; kingdom Metazoa; phylum Arthropoda; class Malacostraca; order Decapoda; family Lithodidae; genus Paralithodes; species Paralithodes platypus. Next base: position 27,836,993 of record CM064534.1, on the reverse strand, counting down.
TGGACAAAATTCAAAATAAAGCTATTAGATTAATCAATAACCCTGCAATCACACAGGACCTTCCTACATTATCCATACGAAGAAACGTTGCATCCCTTGCATTATTCTACAGATATTTTCACAGCAATTGTTCCGAGGAACTTGCTTCAATTGTGCCGCCTCTCCACATCTTTCCCCGTAGAACTAGGGCAGCTGAGAGCGCCCATGAATTTACACTTTCTCCTCCACAATGCAGAACTTCTGCTTATCAGAATTAATTTATCCCCAGAGCTACTACTCTTTGGAATTCACTTCCCTCTAATTGCTTTCCACAAATTTACAATCTACAAATGTTTAAATCCAGTTGTTACAAACATTTTATGAATGGAGGATGCCTTTAGGCACATGGACCTTTTTGTTTTATCTGTGTTTTTCCTTCCTTCGTTCATTGTCTCTTTTAAAAAAAAAAAAAAAAAAAAAAAAAATATGCAGAAGACGTGATCTGTGTGATGTCCAACCCTTTCAAAGACTGCTTAAAAACATTGGACATAAAATTGCTCCCTTGATCTGACCGTACTTCCTTAGGCAATCCAAATCTGGTGAAGAACCCAAGCATTTCTTTCACTACATTCTTCGCCGAAATATTTCTAAGATGGATAGCTTCAGGATAACGAGTAGCCATGTCAATGAGAGTCAGCAAATAGGAAAACCCTGAAGAAGTCTTGGGAAGAGGTCCTACAATATCAACTAACACCTGAGTGAATGGCGTTTCAAAGGGAGGAATGGGATGGGAACGAGGGGTGCAACTTTCTCTTTTTTATTACACTTCCCCACAACTTGACAGGTGTAACAAGATTTGCAGTACCAGGAAACATCCTTGAAAATACCTGGCCAGTAAAAATGCTTCAAAATACGGGCTGCAGTCTTTCTCTCTCCCATGTGTCCTGCCAAATTGGAGTCATGAGCCACTCTAATGATATCCTGCCTACAAACTCGAGGGATGACAATTTGATGCACAACCTCCCATTCAGTCTGCTGATGACGTTGGTGGTCTCCACTTTTTCATTAATACTCCTGATTTAAAATAGTAACACGTAGAAGCACTAGCTGACTCTTCCTCACTACAAGCAGAACTAGCTAAGCCTTCCAACTCGGGGTCAGCCTGCTGCAACTCTACCAACTCACGAGGTGACAAATTATCCACACTGCGGGGAACTGCTTCATCCTCTGAATGGTTTAAATTAGCAAGGAAAGTATCAGCCAAGAGAATATCATCATCTTCATCACCCTCTAAATCACTAGTAACTTTAGATTTTGCCCTAGTGACAGCACATGCAGGAAACACATCAGAGGACCCGTCCTCAACTCCAACCACCGGCTCACTAGACAACCGAGGAGCTGGACAAACCCGACCCCCAGCAATGTCGTTGCCAAGGAGAAAAGTCACACCAGACATAGGATGTGTCTCAACCAATCCTTCCATAACTTGACCTTGAACAAAATCAGACTCAAGATTCACTCTGGGGACTCTGCACAAAGGGGCAGACAAATAATTACTCCCTAAACCCTGCAACATTACAGTTTCACCAGAGGAATGATTAGAGCCTAAAACACGAGTCACTAGTAGGGATTGGCAAGCACCTGTGTCTCGTAAACTTTTAACAGATTTCCTGTCACTGCCATTAAGTGAACTGACAAAACCATCAGACAGGAAATTTGCATAGGAACTCTTGAGTGTCACCCACATCACTGCTCAAAAGAGGAGCTTTATCATTAGAGCTTAGGTTAGCACTCAACGCAGGTACAACAGAATTACCGCTCAAAAGAGGAGCTTTATCAATAGAGCTTATGTTACGCTACAAAGCACTCAAAGCCGGTAAAACAGAGTAATTTATAGGACATTGGGAACTCTCAAGAGTGGACACCAGACCAACTGACTGAACATTTGCAGGTTTATTATTAGCATCACGCTGTCTTTTTAAAACATTTAGAAGCAGAACTAGTATTTTCTTCCCGAGAAACATTATCTTTATTCTCCCTCCTTATTTTGTTACCTGTACAAAGTTTGTGAGTAGGAACATACTCATCAGCTAAGATTACAGCATCAGGTGACCTAATTCCAGTCTGTTGCATACGGTACTTAGCAATTAATATGTCTGCCTGTGCTTGTTGTATACGAACCTAAGTTTCAGCTTGTACTTGAGCTAGTTGAATAATTGCCTATTCAATTTGTTTATAAATGTCAACTACAGGAGTTAGATTAAATAGTTTTATATTAATCATGTAAACAATTTCATCTTTAGTAGCACTAGGAGAATGAGCAATCTGCAGGTATCGTGCAACAACTTTGAGTTCATTTTTCTTCCTACTTTCTACCTCAATAATTGTCTTAACACGTTCTACAAACTCTTTAGCTTCATCTAAGGTAGAAATAGTTGAAGAAGACATCATGAAAATATAAATAGTAGCCTACAATCACAAGCAAATAATTTAATATATTCTTAAACAAGTCCCGAAGATTCTGGCTCAAGGTCGCCAATGTTATGTTTATTGGGGAGGTGAAATGACACAAACAATAAGCTAAATGTGAAATTCAAAACTGATGTCCAAACCCTCTCCAAAATATCCAGGTTCAAGGAAAACTAGATTAAAACTTCTTAGTTTAATTAAAATTAATTATTATAAAGTAACAAATAAAAATCAGTCTCTTCAGGACGAGAAATAAGAATATATAATGCACTAAGATTTACATAAAATATACAAGTGGAAAATAAATAACTATGTAACTTTACTGAAGCAATGCAAGGTAATAATAGCTATCACAAAAGAATTAATATTTTCTCAAGATCAGTGGAAATGGTTAATATCAGTTTAATAACTTAAGGGAAATGCACACAATATTAATAAAAGCAATACAAGTAATTAATACAACTATTTAACACTTGAGAAAATATTCCTTCCATATTAATCTGATCACATTCACAAACTTGGAAACTAATCACAAATGAATTAATGCTTTACACTGTAACATTAATAAATGCAATAAAAAGGAAATAACAAAATAATATGAATATACAGAAAACTCAATGATAATTCATTATTAACTGATCACTAGATAATACACAATATCAATAATAGGCTATAATATGGGACACACTTATATACTCAACACTCAAATCACAGGAATCAGCTTGCAGGTTGCTTAAAATCGGTTGAAGGTAGCCAGGAGAAATAATTGTATCACTTCACAAGGTATAAGGGTTACTATTTACAGAGAGAGAGAACAGGCGTGAAGAGTCAAATCGATCTGGTTCCCTGAGGCAGGGAGCTGCGAGCTTATAATTATACTCGCAAAGAAAACAAGAACATTCTGAAAGCCTCGCGGGGCACAGAGAGAGCTCACAGCGTCATGTGGAATGAATGACGCAATCGCAAATCACACTTACGTATCAAATTACATTTTCTAAAATGCGTATATTAACCCTATCACTTTGCACTTATATATTTATATTATTTGAATTCACATTACATAACACCTCCCCCCTAAAGAAAGAAATTTACATGGGAAATTTCTATTTATTCAAAACAATTAGGCTACAATCTAGACAAGCAATCTGCAATCACATTTTCTTTCCCTTTAATATGCCTTATATCTAAAGGATATTCCTGAAGAAGCAGACTCCACCTGGTCAATCTCTGATTTGTATCTTTAAATTTACTAAGAAACTTCAGTGGGTTGTGATCAGTATAAATAACAATAGGATCTGGGCCTGAACACAAATATAAAGAAAAATGTTGCAATCCCAAAATCAGAGCCAAAAGTTCCTTCTCAATAGTTGAATAATTATTTTGGGGTTGGAGTGAACATTTTGCTGTAATAAGATACAGGATGCTCAATACCTTGGTTATCCTCCTGCAACAAAACTGCCCCAGCTCCTTTATCACTAGCATCCACAGCCATTTTAAAGGAATTAGCAAAGTTAGGGGTAGAAAGCACTGGCTAACTCAACAGGATAGCTTTAAGTTTGTTGAAAGAGGATTCACATGCTTCATTCCACTCAAATTTAACTCCCTTTTTCAGAAGATCTGTGAGTGGTGACACAAGGATTGAGCAATTTAGAACAAACCTGCGGTAGTATCCCACCATACCAAGAAATCTTTGCAATTCTTTCCTAGTCTTATGTCTGGAAAGATCACTTATCACCTGAACTTTAGCTCCTGGTGGCACAACTTGTCCATTACCAATCACATAACCAAGATACTGTACTTTAGCTTGACCAAATTCACATTTTGATAGATTTGCAACAAGATCAACCTGAACCAAACGATCAAGAAAGTTACTGACATGGCATAGGTGATATTTCCAGGTGTTACTAAAGATCAATACATCATCAATATACACAACACATCCTTCCAAACCTTCGGTTATTATGTGCATGAGTTTTTGAAATGTCGCAGGTGCATTTTTCATACCATATGGCATCACAGAACATGCAAACGTCTTACCAAGAGTTACAAAACATGAGACATCCCTAGCACGCTGAGTCATAGGTACTTGCCAATATCCTTTTAACAAGTCAAACGTACTGATGTACTATGCCTTTCCAATCCTATCTATGCAATCTTCCATGCGAGGTATTGGGTAGGTGTCTGTTTTGGTGATTTGGTTAACACGTCTATAGTCCATACAGAGCCGTTGTGATCCACCTGGTTTAGGAACTAAGGTGACAGGAGAACTCCACTCACTTTGGCAGGGCTCAATCATCTTGTGGGTGAGTAGGTAGTCACTCTCCTTCTGGATCAGGGGAACCTTCAAGGGATTCACACGGTAGGCTGGCAGCTTAATTGGCTTCGCATCTCCAACATTAACATCGTGCATCATAATGTTTGTCCTTCCTGGAGTATCTCGGAACACTTGATGGTACTTCTGGAGTAGAGCTGTGAAATCCTGCCTCTCCTCAGGGGTTAGACGAGATAACTTAGTCTCCAGATTTACTCATGATAGCAACATTCTGCCCCAGACTATCGCTCAAGTTTATACTACATGGGAGGGCCTCACTTTCGGGGTCTTGAGAAACAGCTACGGTGCAGACGGGTATATCAGGGTCTCTCCTGTGGTACAATTTTAACATGTTGACGTGACAAAGTTGTTTGCTCTTCCTACGATCTGGCGTGGCAATAACGTAGTTCACATCACTGGCTTTCTTCTTCACTGTGTACGGTCCACTAAACTTGGCTTGAAGAGGTTGTCCGTGTACTGGCAACAGAACTAGGACCTGATCACCTGGCTGAAAGTGGCATACTCTTGAGTTCTTGTCATACCACATTTTCATCTTCTCTTGTGCACTTTCCAAATTGTCTTGAGCTAGCCGGAACGCTGTTGATAAACGCTCCTTAAAGTTCGCCACATATTCCAGCAGGTTGACGTCATCCGATGCCTACAGCCAAAACTCCTTCAACAACTTCATAGGACCTCCAACTTCATGCCCAAAGAGTAGTTCAAAAGGTAAGAAGCCTAGTGATTCATTTGGAGACTCTTTTGAAGCAAATAGGACAAAAGGAAGACCTTTATCCCAATCTTTCTGGTGTTCCAAGCAGTACTTCCTCAGCATAGATTTGAGTGTCTGATGATATCTCTCCAGAGCTTCCTGCATTTGAGGATGATATGCAGAAGACGTGATCTGTGTGATGCCCAACTCTTTCAAAGACTTCTTAAAAACATTGGACATAAAATTGCTCCCTTGATCTGACTGTACTTCCTTAGGCAATCCAAATCTGGTGAAGAACCCAAGCATTTCTTTCACTACATTCTTCGCCGAAATATTTCTGAGAGGGATAGCTTCCGGATAACGAGTAGCCATGTCAATGAGTGTCAGCAAATAGGAAAACCCTGAAGTCTTGGGAAGAGGTCCTACAATATCAACTAACACCCGAGTGAATGGCGTCTCAAAGGGAGGAATGGGAACTTTCTCTTTTTTATTACACTTCCCCACTACTTGACAGGTGTGACAAGATTTGCAATACCAGGAAACATCCTTGAAAATACCTGGCCCGTAAAAATGCTTCAGAATACGGGCTGCAGTCTTCCTCACTCCCATGTGTCCTGCCAAATTGGAGTCATGAGCCACTCTAATGATATCCTGCCTACAAACTCGAGGGATGACAATTTGATGCACCACCTCCCGTTCACAGTCTGCTGATGAAGTTGGGGGTCTCCACTTTTTCATTAATACTCCTGACTTAAAATAGTAACAAGTAGAAGCACTAACGGACTCTTCCTCATGACAAGAAGAACTAGCTAAGCCTTCCAACTCGGGGTCAGCCTGCTGCAACTCTACCAACTCATGAGGTGACAAATTTAAATTATCCATACTGCGGGAAACGGCTTCATCCTCTGAATGGTTTAAAATAGCAAGGAAAGTATCAGCCAAGAGAATATCATAATCTTCATCACCCTCTAAATCACTAGTAACTTTAGATTTTGCCCTAGTGACAGCACATGCAGGAAACACATCAGAGGAGCAGTCCTCGACTCCAACCACCGGCTCACTAGACAACCGAGGAGCTGGACAAACCCGACCCCCAGCAATGTTGTTGCCAAGGAGAAAAGTCACACCAGACATAGGAAGTGTCTCAACCAATCCTACCATAACTTGACCTTGAACAAAATCAGACTCAAGATTCACTCTGCACAAAGGGACAGCAAAATAGTTACTCCCTAAACCCTGCAACATTACAGTTTCATCAGAGGAATTATTAGAGCCTCAAACACTAGTCACTAGTAGGGATTGGCAAGCACCTGTGTCTCGTAAAATTTTAACAGATTTCCTGTCACTGCCATTAAGTGAACTAATAAAACCATCGGACAGGACATTTGCATAGGAACTCTTGAGAGTGTCACCCACATCACTGCTTCATCCATTCCACCATTAAAATCTCCGACTGGCAATCTTGTAAGTGACCCACGAGGTAAAGCTAACCTTCTTGCGGATATTTTCTCCACCAACTCAACCTTAGATGAAATAAATCAAGATGTCCCTGTACTTAATTTTAATTCGCCTGAAATTCCCTCACTTAAGATCCACACCAGACATGTCAAAACTATTTTGCAGAATCTCTCAGTAGATAAGGCTCCTGGTCCAGATGAAATTCCTCCAATAGTACTTAAGAATTGCTCCTTGGTGCTCACTCCTGTATTGGCAAAATTTTCCGTCTGTGTACTCATACCTCATGCTTCCCAGTACCCTGGAAAGAAGCAAACATTCATCCAGTTCCTAAAAAAGGTGCCTCTTCAGATCCATCAAACTACAGACCAATAGCTATAACTTCCACTCTTGGTAAAGTCTTTGAAATTATATTAAATAATCACATAATTAAGCATCTTGAGAATAATAAATTAATCAGTGATAGGCAATATGGTTTTAGACGATGTCGATCAACTGCAGACATTCTTTGCCTTCTTACGCATCAAATCAACCAAGCTACAGACCAACATGGTGAAACACATACAATAGCACTGGATATATCAAAGGCATTTGATAGAGTCTGGCATCAATCCTTATTGTCGAAGATGTCACACTACGGCCTTGCATCATTCGTTCCACTAATTTCTTCTTATCTTCATAACAGAAAAATATGTGTAATGGTAGATGGCCTTTATTCTCAATTTCACTCAATAAATGCTGGTGTTCCCCAGGGATCAGTTTTGGCCCCAATTTTGTTCCTCATTCATATCAATGATCTCATATCTACCACTCATAATCCAATACATTCCTACGCAGATGACTCAACACTCCACAGTTCCTTCACATTTACCAATTCTTTCACCCAACCCGATCTTATAAATTCAAAAATAAACACTGCAATTTCTCTGAACCAGGACCTTTCTAGAATTAATGGATGGGGACAAAAGAATCTAGTTTCCTTTAATGCACAGAAAACCAAGTACATTCAATTTTCTAACCGACAGAATCTCACTGACTCCCATATATTTTTTAATTATGTAAATATTCCCACTTCCCCTAGTATTGACATTCTCGGTGTAACATTAACTACTAACTTGAGCTGGACACATTATGTTAGAAGCATTGCTAAGAATGCCTCTAAAAAACTGGGACTCCTGTACAGAGTTCGAGAATTCTTCACTGACGAGCAGTTGGCCGTAATATATAAAAGTCATGTGCGTTCTCAGATGGATTACTGTTCACCTCTGTGGGGTGGAAGTGGAGTGGTTGCATTGAGGCAGTTGGACAAAATTCAAAATAAAGCTATTAGATTAATCAATAACCCTGCAATCACACAGGACCTTCCTACATTATCCATACGAAGAAACGTTGCATCCCTTGCATTATTCTACAGATATTTTCACAGCAATTGTTCCGAGGAACTTGCTTCAATTGTGCCGCCTCTCCACATCTTTCCCCGTAGAACTAGGGCAGCTGAGAGCGCCCATGAATTTACACTTTCTCCTCCACAATGCAGAACTTCTGCTTATCAGAATTAATTTATCCCCAGAGCTACTACTCTTTGGAATTCACTTCCCTCGAATTGCTTTCCACAAACTTACAATCTACAAATGTTTAAATCCAGTTGTTACAAACATTTTATGAATGGAGGATGCCTTTAGGCACATGGACCTTTTTGTTTTATCTGTGTTTTTCCTTCCTCCGTTCATTGTCTCTTGAAAAAATAAAAATAAAAAAAATAATCAATACAACGCTAATCAACAATTCTGGCCACTTGTTAGTTTGCAACTGAGTGTACATATGTGAACACCACGCTGTGTCTCGGCTCACAGGTTTACTTTAGCTGGTTGGTTAAGCTAGCGCCGATGCAACGGTCAGTCCTGCAGAATCATAAACAAATCCGGGACAAGCACTATAAAAAAAAAAAAAAAAGAAGATGGTTACATTTTCAACTTATGGTTGGCCAAGATTTAATATTTTCTACTTCAAAATATTTTGTAAATATATTCAAAAGTATTTTTGTAATGTATAATAATCTACTTGTGTTGTTTTTTGTGTGTAAAATCTCTCCCTCCCGATCTATGCTGTTTTATTGCCTGGCGATCTAACTGTTGAATATGAAGCTTGAAAGTCTTTTGTTACGCTGGCCAGCTTGCCAGAATGCACTCGTAACTCGCTAGCGCTCCCCAGGGCAGTGAAATGGGCTACAATAATCGTAGAACGATGTTCTTTCTTTCATAGAGTTCATGTTGTCACAGACAGATCAGTGGTGATCTTTATTCTTGTCTGTGACACTTGGAAGTATTTGATATCATTGATAGAATATAAGATGCATTGTGTGAAGTTGTAAGGAGAAAGAGAGCAGGCAGCGTGATGGTAATATGTGCGTGTGTATGTATGTGCTGCCTCCCTCGCTCGGAGGAGTTTCCCACGCTCATGATTGGCTGGCGGGACTGACGCGACATATGACGCTTGCTCCTCATGATGTAGTCATCTGTGATTGGGTGCTGCTGCCTTTGTTAGTGCTGAAGGAGCTCCTGCCCGCGTTTCTCCTGCAGAGCTTGGCACAGCGTGCTTGGTCCTACATGTCCTTTGCAATCTGTCCCCCCATCTAACCCCCTGTACTACTATCTCTCTCTCTTAACTTCTTCTTTTTCATACTTCCATCTTTATTATATTACTTATCCCTTCTGGTTCTGCATACGACTTCCATAGTCAGCCAGTTGTATTACCAGCACCAGCTCTCACATTTATGTTTGCACTAGCTTTAGGGATTGCTAGATTCATAGTCATATGGTAGCCTAGTGTTGGGGCGCTTCTAATTATTGAGCTGTTCTTTCCCATTATAATGCTAGACAGTGGAAGGTATCTTTGGTCGTTGTCTGAGTTATGTATGTGGCAAGTCAGAGCCTGTACAACATCGACGAAGCTAGTTAGCCTGTAACCCTTGTGCATATTTTCCTTTGCGAGTGTAGTAGTATACAGGTGAAGGGCTTTTGCCTACACTTACCTGTATGCTTGCTACCTCATTGTGTTGACCTTTGTGGAGCGCCAGGGAAAGACCAGATATTTGAGATCTGGACTTACCAAGAGAGCCTCCAAGTCACTTAACGTAACATAAGGGAAATCTGTTCAAGGGCAGACAGTAGGCTACGAGCATGCTTGCGCTCTGCCTAGTTTCCTAGTACCTTTTATGCCACTGCTAGACTTTATTAGTGAGAATGACAACATTGTGTTTATTAACTTTAATTGTGTATGCTTTAGGAATTTTCACGCCTTATTTTAGCCTAGGTTGATGCATAGTGCACAACCCAGTTTGGCTGTTACGTTGGATAAGGAAGTACTGTTTTGAGTGGCGATTATTAGTGCTGTCGCAGAGTTGTTGCACTCCCCTGTTATATTATATGTATCCTACTTTTTGGTGTATTTAAGATACACGCTTTGGTGTCCTGCCCCTGCATTATATCTGTTCTGTATTAACGAGCATCTTAGAGCATGAGACGTTTTCAGAAGAATCAATACCTGAATGCTGTAGGACTAGAATTCCAGTGTTTTCATAGAGCATTGTAGAGTTTAGTGTTGAGTACAGACTCACACTAAAGTTAACGTAAGCATATACTCCTTTATTTAATCTTGTTATAGTTTATTCAAGCATTGTTATTACTTAAGAGCATTTTATTAACGTAAAGTACTCCTGTTGTGAGTAGGCTTTGCCGTCATAGGAAAGCCTTTGTAGAAGTGCACTAAAACCCAGTTAATTAATACCCCGTTATCCAGTAGATTAACTCTGGAGGGTTTTAAGTGTTTTGTTCACCGGCGTAATAGTTAGAGGGTTTGGAATTAGCGTACCATTGTTGCAGATATAGCCAATCATCTAGTCTATTCTTAATTGCCCTTGTTTATTTCGTAGTGCCGGTCGTAACACTTTTTCCAAGTGAGAAGTCACATAAAGACTTGTGGCTTAATGTAGTCTGACTTCTCATACCAGTGGTGCCTTGACTGGTTCTTAGCTTAGCTCGGTGCGGTTCAGCTTCTCTAATTTATAATGCATCTGACTCAACATTTCAGCTCAATACCTCAGACTTTATGTATACTTATATTATCTATTGAGCAAATCATTCCCCAAGTGCTGCTTCACATTACTTATTCTGAAGAGGAGAATTTCATACAATCAGAACGTATTGGGAAACACATGGGTGATTTTTTGAACACCCTTCGCTTTCATGTTTACCCCCATAAGTTTGAGATATTAAGACATTCGGCCGATTAGTTTGTCATTTGTAAGACTTTTCGTGTCATTTAGGTATTAATTTTCGTACCATTATGTGTATTTTGAACCTTATGGCTGATGCAATAATCTCTTAACAATTATGAGTGTAAAGAGTGTGGTTGACGTGTCCATACTAATATATCCATATATAGGTATATTAGTACTGATTATCCCATGTATTATAAGGATAGGAAGGTAATTCACAAGCAATATACCCAATGATTTCATATACTATTTCCGTAGCCTTTGTGTAGCCTTGATTAATGCGAGTGTAGCCAGGTCTCCACAATGGTACCCAGCTCTCACCTAGGGTGCACACCATAGAACACTCATATATATATATATATATATATATATATATACTGGCTCAGCTACATGCACGGTCATTACGTAGGAGCTATTGTCGGTAGCGGTGGTAAAATACACTACAATTCATAGAGAATTGCGTAGTCATTAGCGAAGATCCTCACTAGTCCTTCATATAAAGAGAGGAAGAGAGAGGTGGGGGATACAAATATGTTGTTGAAAAACGATGAATTATAAGAAATACACAAAGGAATTAACTGAAGTGAGGGAGGTGGGACAAACGCAACTTGAAAAGATAGCAAAGTAAGGATAGATAATTATATTAAGAAAGTATTGTCTTGGAAGATAAAGCAAATGGAGCACATGTTGAGAATATTTGGTTAACTTTAGCTATGGCTGTTAGCAATACTGGGAGAACCCAGATATGTGAATCTCTCTCTCTCTCTCTCTCTCTGTAGACTACTATACTATTCGGTATTTATGTGAAAGTCGGAGTCAGAATATAAAGTTGAAAGTGTATGCTAATTTGACTGGATGTAAATGTCAATGCTTTGTTCTGTTAGACTTAAAAGACATTCTACTACCGCTGGTTCTTGGTGCATCCAAATGTCATAGTCCCAAATTAGCCTTGTGTTCGCTCTGCTTCTGGTGTTATCCTGGGGGCTACAATTTGTGTTCTTTTTGTTTTAATATTAACCCCTTCTGTACCGACGACGTCTCTTTAAATGTATTCTTGCTAATATTAGACGATTTTATTCAGTTAAAAAAGGGCCTCTAGCAACTAACAGGAATCGATGTATCTCACTTAACCGTTTTTACTGCCACATATCCGTCTTAAAATGCAAAAAATCGGCTAAATTTAGCTCGAATCAAATTATTTGTATTGAATGACCGATTTTCGAGCGATGTGTATTTAGTTTGCTCCCAAGACTAAGAAAAAGGCTTCCCTAGACTCCATTCACAGTATACACAAGAATAATTAAATACCAAAATACATAATAAAACATAAATAAATAATCCCTCCAATGTTTCTTCAGGCTAACTGTGTGCATTGTTAACGGTATAAACATGCCCCGATCGAAGATTGGATATTCTTATATAGCTGGGACGCTATCCCTCGACCAAAAAAATTGACACCTGAATGGGGTAAAACATCTTAATATAATTCAATATTTAATCAGGTGAAACTTCTCAAGATCTATAAAGTAATGAAGTGAAATGGTAAAGGTTAAGAAATATTGGTTTGAAATATTAGCTGATTCAACGATATGTATTTGACTGTCTTGGTTTGTTTACTTCTTTTTCATGGAGATTTGTATTGCTTTGTCATTTTGTAGCATTATCTCATATGCCCTTTAGACCCCATTAAGAAAAACAGCCCAATCCTCCTTCAACATATAAGGCCCACCAGGTCCAACTTTAAGCTAAGAGAAAACACCCACCAGATCCCCCTTCAAGCTATAAAGGAACCCCTATCGCATCCCCCTCCAAGCTAAAAAAGGAACGCCCACCAGATCCCCCTCCAAGCGAAAAAAGAAACACCCACCAGATCCCCCTCCAAGCTAAAGAGTAAACGCCCACCAGATCCCCCTCCACGCTTAAAAAAAAAACGCCCACCAGATCCCCCTTCAAGCTAAAAAAGAAAAGCCCACCAGCTCCCCCTTCAAACTAAAAAAACAAACCGCCCACCAGATCCTCCTCTAAGCTAAACAAAAAATGCCTATCAGAATCCCCTTCAAGCTAAACAAGGAAACTCCCAACATATCCCCTTCAAGTTAAAGAGAAACGCCCACCAGATCCCCCTCCAAGCTAAAAAGAAACGCCCACCAGATCCCCCTTCAAGCTAAAGAGAAACGTCCACCAGATACCCTTTCATGCTAAATAAGAACGCCCACCATCAGTTCCCCCTTCAAGCTAAAAACAAAGGCCTACCAGATTCCTCTTCAAACTAAAAGGAAGCGCCCACCGGATTCCCCTTCAAGCTAACAAGAAACGTCCACCAGATCCCCCTTTAAGCTAATGAGAAACGTCCACCAGATCTCCCTTCAAGCTAACAAGAAAGGTCCACCAGATCCCCCTTCAAGCTAACAAGAAACGTCCACCAGGTCCCCCTTCAAGCTAACAAGAAACGTCCACCAGATCCCCCTTCAAGCTAACAAGAAACGTCCACCAGATCCCCCTTCAAGCTAACAAGAAACTTCCACCAGATCCCCCTTCAAGCTAACAAGAAACGTCCACCAGATCCCCCTTCAAGCTAATGAGAAACGCCTACCAGATCCCCCCTCAAGCTGAAATGAAACTAACAACATGATCCCCCTCCAAAATAAAAAGAAACGCGGGCCAGATTCCCCTTCAATCTAAAAAAAAAAGGAAACGCCCATCAGATCCTCCTCCAAGCTAAATATGGTCACTGTTAAATATATTCCGTTGATCTTACGGTCAACAATAGGCAGCCAACATAGCACCATAATGTTAACGGCCACATACTGTATATATCTAACTAATATTTGACTAGTCATTTACCGTAGTTTAAAGACAAATGTATTAGATGAGCCGTAATACTGAATACAATGTTCGACCGTCATAAGTTACTGTTAATCTTAGGGACAATATTTTACACTGCACATAAGTCCCGATGGAAGGCAGATTTTCTACCGAATTGCAGGATTGTTATCGCTCACTAGGACAAACATGTCTCTAAGTACGGCCTTCACCTGCGACAATTTGTTACCGAAAAATTAACATCTTAAGTTTAGAGGTGGTCTGGGGTTAATTATATTTTACCTTGAAAGGGATCTGGGGATGCGGCTTTATGTAGTAATGGGAGTAAGCTATAAAGATCCCTCGAACATAGCTAGATCAATCAAAACCCACAATATTAACACCACAAACAATCTTAATAACTTCCAAGCCGTTGTACCAGCTAGGGTTAAGACCTTGCAATGCAGCAAGACAAACTATATTCGCCATCTCTGTTTTGCTCTCAGATATTTTCAGACCATGATATTTCGGTGTTCCAATACCAAATGTTAGTCAAAGGTCTCCCTGAAAAAATAAAACTAAATAGAGCCCTTTCCTACATCAAGGTTTAACATACAATATTATCTTTTCATCTTCACACACGCACACACGCACACACCTTCAATAAATACTACAGTAGTACTGAGAGAGAGAAGAGTTACATATATACACAAACTGCATAGACCTTATGGTCCGAACTAGGTAGTCCGGTCTTTGCTGACATAAAAATTGTCACCAAGTGGAAGGTAAGGATAGCAAAGCAGAAGACTCTCTCCCCACCCACCACCCAGAGAGAGAGAGAGAGAGAGAGAGAGAGATAAATCAACCTTGTGGCGTGAAATATATATAGTGTAAGAGGTGAATTGATGGAACTAATTACTTTTTGACTGAACCCTTTCATTAATTTCGGTATAGATGGAACCTCCCCACATATGTAAACATTACTCAGGCAGTAGTCTGGCAACACTTTTTGTACTTATATGCTATTTAGCAACTCACAGATGATTTAGGACGGGTACTTAAGCCTCACTCTCCCCCTGTTTTCTTGTATTACCCTGAAGATGTCTTGAGAGAATAGACGAAAGCTTGGTGTTCCATTGTTTCAATTTTCCTAGCGAGTTTTACTACATTACTCATAATATATAATATGGGCGGACAGTAACCCTATATAGAACGAGAAGCTGTTCAGGGGTAACACAAAAAACAACGCACACATACACAAACACACACACACACACACAAATACACACTTAAGTGTATGCGTATGTCCTCGAATGTGTCTATGAGCGTGTGTAAGAGTGTGTGTATGTGTATGTTATGGGATGTGTCTATGGGCGTTTATAAGAGTGTGTGTATGTGTATGTTATGGGGTGTGTCTATGAGCGTTTATATGAGTGTGTGTATGTTATGGGGTGTGTCTATGAGCGTGTATAAGAGTGTGTGTATGTGTATGTAATGGGGTGTGTCTCTGAGCGTTTATATGAGTGTGTGTATGTTATGGGGTGTGTCTATGAGCGTTTATAAGAGTGTGTGTATGTGTATGTTATGGAATGTGGCTATGAGCGTTTATAAGAGTGTGTATGTGTATGTTATGGGGTGTGTCTATGAGCGTTTATATGAGTGTGTGTATGGTATGGGTGTGTCTATGAGCGTTTATAAGAGAGTGTGTATGTGTATGTAATGGGGTGTGTCTATGATCGTTTATAAGAGTGTGTGTATGTTATGGGGTGTGTCTATGAGCGTTTATATGAGTGTGTGTATGTTATGGGGTGTATCTATGAGCGTTTATAAGAGTGTGTGTATTTGTATGTTATGGAATGTGTCTATGAGCGTTTATAAGAGTGTGTGTATGGGTATGTTATGGGGTGTGTCTATGAGCGTTTATATGAGAGTGTGTATGTGTATGTTATTGGATGTGTCTATGAGCGTCTATAAGAGTGTGTGTACGTGTATGCTATGGGGCGTGTCCATGAGCGTGTGTAAGAGTGTGTGTATGTGTAAGTATATCGGGTGTGTCTATATGTATTTTCCCAATTGTATTTACCAAATCGTGTTTCTACAGGACTTGACACCAAACTCGTACTAAAGTGTCCAGTCTTTTTTTTTTTTTTTTTTTTTGTTAAGAGATAATGAACGGAGGAAGGAAAAACACAGATAAAACAAAAAGATCCATGTGTCTAAAGGCATCCTCCATTCATAAAATGTTTGTAACAACTGGATTTAAACTTTTGTAGAGTGTAAGTTTGTGGAAAGCAACTCGAGGGAAGTGAATTCCAAAGAGTAGTAGTTCTAGGGATAAATTAATTTTGATAAGCAGAAGTTCTGCATTGTGGAGGAGAAAGTGTAAATTCATGGGCGCTCTCAGCTGCCCTAGTTCTACGGGGAAAGATGTGGAGAGGCGGCAAATTGAAGCAAGTTCCTCGGAACAATTGCTGTGAAAATATCTGTAGAATAATGCAAGGGATACAACGTTTCTTCGTATGGATAATGTAGGAAGGTCCTATGTGATTGCAGGGTTATTGATTACTCTAATAGCTTCATTTTGAATTTTGTCCAACTGTTTCAATGCAACCACTCCACTTCCACTCCACAGAGGTGAACAGTAATCCATCTGAGAACGCACATGACTTTTATATATTACGGCCAACTGCTCGTCAGTGAAGAATTCTCGAACTCTGTACAGGAGTCCCAGTTTTTTAGAGGCATTCTTAGCAATGCTTCTAACATAATGTGTCCAGCTCAAGTTAGTAGTTAATGTTACACCGAGAATGTCAATACTAGGGGAAGTGGGAATATTTCTATCTATCTATCTATCTATCTATCTATATGCTCAGGCCCAATCCCCATTTTGGGGGTAGCCGACTCAAGACAGAGCAAGAACAGGGAAAACACAAAAACAACATAAAACAAAAAATAAACACAGATAAAAAACACAATCATCATTAAAATATATATGGGAGTCAGTGAGATTCTGTCGTTAGAAAATTGAATGTACTTGGTTTTCTGTGCATTAAAGGAAACTAGATTCTTTTGTCCCCATTCATTAATTCTAGAAAGGTCCTGGTTCAGAGAAATTGCAGTGTTTATTTTTGAATTTATAAGATCGGGTTGGGTGAAAGAATTGGTAAATGTGAAGGAACTGTGGAGTGTTGAGTCATCTGCGTAGGAATGTATTGGATTATGAGTGGTAGATATGAGATCGTTGATATGAATGAGGAACAGAGTTGGGGCCAAAACTGATCCCTGGGGAACACTAGCACTTCTTGAGTGAAATTGAGAATAAAGGCCATCTACCATTACACATATTTTTCTGTTATGAAGATAAGAAGAAATTAGTGGAACTAATGATGTAAGGCCGTAGTGTGACATCTTCGACAATAAATATATCATACTTTTCTTTAAATTAATTAATATTTTGAGCATTAAGTGGCTCAATTTTCTTCACACTGCAAGGTTCTCATGTTAGGAGCCCATATTGCTATACTTCTTTGAATTTTATCTAGTGTAAGAAATTGAGTGATTGGAACCTTTACCATGTCTTAATTTATCTAACTGCAGATACATTAGTCCACCAAGCATATGCCTTTGCTTGTTGATGATATGATGTGATTGCCAGGATAAAAGTGTGGGTTCAAAACTATTCCTATATCTTTTTTCCTGTCTTGATTTATTTAATTTATCTTCATTTAGTGTTAACGTTCCACATAGTCTTCTAATTCTCTCTCCCAGTTCCATTACATTATATTATGCAGGTTAAATTCAATTGTCCACTTCTGACTGTTTTCCCGTAGTTTGTCAATGTCACACTGAAAGGTCTCACAGGACTCGTGACTTTCCATATTTGTCAGCAATTATGCATCATCTGCAAACATCCTTATTTAGCTCTATATGCTATCCAGTAGGTCGATTAGAAATATAACAAATGTAAGTGGAACTAGTACAGAGCCCTGTGGCACTCTGCTGGAGACTTCAAGTCAATCTCAGAGTTTACCTCGTATAACAGTTCTCATACTTCTGTCGTTAGAACATGTTACATCCAGTCTACAAGTTTTCCATGCATTCCGCCTTTCTTCTCGACCTTCCACAATAATTTACTAAAAGTCTTGTTGAAGTCCACATACTGTACACACAATCAGACCTTCCCTCTCAGTCTTGTACTATGCCGATAGCTCTATTATATAAGCAGAGTAAATTGGAGACACAAAATCTCCCTGACCTGAAGCAAAGCTGGTGATTGGTATTCAACTTATGGTACTCAAGATTAGACATCCATTTTGCGCTAATAACTTTACAAGTACGCTGGTTAGACACAGGCCTGAATTTCAATTAATCTACTACACACCGATTTATTATTATCACGTTTTAGACAATCTTGCGATGTATTGTTGTGTAGCCATTTAGTCATTACAGGCATGTCAATTCATTGATCAGTGTTATGGAAAACGCAACTGTTTGCACGCATGGAGCTCATAAGTTGTGTTGTAGCTCTTCTTCGTCTATTTGTGAAATCTGAGCAATTCTAAACAGTTGTATGTGAGTATATGCTGTCAAAGAAGGAAAGCAACTTTGACAAATATGCTGTCTGGTCCTCTATGCATTAACTCCCTACGAGCGGGGTGAGGGGGTGCATCATGGTAGCGCCTGACGGGTATATTTGCCGAAAATGGCTTTCATTCCATGCTCTTTTTCATGCATAAGCAAAAGCCAGTGCGTAATACAATTATATATCTGTGAAAGTGCAAAGATTGAACTTTCCAATGATATTTTGGTTATCTTGCAATGATCGTGTAACTGAAGTAGAAAATCGGTAAAAATAGGTGATTTGGGGGTTTTTCCTTGTGCGAGGGATGGTGTGTGAGAAAGGGAGGTCTGGGAGGGGTCTCTGTGCACTCTGCGCCGGCGTGGGGAGAGGTCCAAGGCTCATAATGGCCTCAAAATGGCACCTGTCATATGACGGGCGCCGCAAGGGTGGCCAATATTCTCTCTCCCATCATATGACGTGCACCGCGAATTGAGGATTAATTTAACCTACTACAAAAGCATACATTGAATTTCCTTCATACCTATTACAACATCGGACAATGGAGACACCAAACTCTCTACAGCATCTGTCTGTTAGCTGACTGTTTCTTTATCATTCACAAAAACAGACTGGAATTATCTATTCAAAATATCACACCACATATTTTCTACCTTTTTGAAACACTTTGACATCAGTACATCTATCTATCTATTGCCAAACATCATGAATCCCGAAGGGATGGACACGAATGAATCGCCCCCATGCACCTCTGTCCCCCTGTAATGCCTGGATTGTGGCAAAGTATCTGTAACTGCATTCGATGCTGAAATCTGCTTGAGCTATCACGCCAAGTGGAGTACTTCTCTTGGTGTAGTGGCTAAGGCGCTCGCCTCCCACGTGGCGGGCCCGAGTTCGAATCTAGGCCGGGCCGCGCCCAAAAAACATTTGGGGCGAATTTCCGCATCAGATGCAGTTCGGATGTGATTGTTAAAATTGTAAAATGTAATTGTGTGTCAATGTAAAGTCGGCAAAAATTGTATGGTGCCGTTTCGATGTCACTTCACTGGTGGCAGCTGTAAAGGGATATCTGAGAGGCTTAGTTGGGGAATCCCCATGGTGTACTGGCTTGCCTTAACTGGTTGGCTACCACTGTTGCTAAGGCTAGAGCTCTCAGAAATTCTCAGGGATGATGTCCCAGTGACTCCGATTAGTTGGGGAGGTATGGTAGCGGGTTGCGGGTTCCTGCACTGCCTCCTCACCGTGGTGTGTGACCCGCCCGACAAGTGACGAATATATGGAATGTCGCTGGTGATCGTTGCCTGGAGCCTCGCTGTAGTTGACACGCTCAGACTTGTGCCTCGCATGCTTTCGCTCGCTCGGAGTCATCGCTACCTGGACGATAGTGTGATGTAATGCCTGGATTGTGGCAAAGTATCTGTAACTGCATTCGATGATGAAATCTGCTTGAGCTATCACACCAAGTGGAGTACTTCTCTTGGTGTAGTGGCTAAGGCGCTCGCCTCCCACGTGGCGGGCCCGAGTTCGAACCTCGGCCGGGCCGCACCCAAAATCATTTGGGGCGAATTTCCGCATCAGACGCAGTTCGGATGTGATTGTTAAAATTGTAAAATGTAATTGTGTGTCAATGTAAAGTCGGCAAAAATTGTATGGTGCCGTTTCGAGGATTCTTCACCCCATCAGACAACGCCCCTCTTCCCATCCAACACCACTTTCACGCATATACCTCTCAACTCCATCTATACAGCCATATCCCACCTAGGTGAGGTGGCCAATATGTTGTGGTTGGTGTATGAAGTGCATGTTGAATGTTATTGTATTCTTGTTATGATTCAGGTTGTAACTGTTGTCTGTAACTATTGTGATTAGCTCCATCTTGCGCCTCAGGTGCAAGCAATTCACATTAAATTATAATTATCTAGGCCAGTGCGCCTCTGATGTTCGCTATTACTGAGGGGTCTTGGAGATCACGAGGACAAGTGTCGACTACGGTTACATCCAGAGATCAAACGATCCCAGGCCACCCGTGTATGAGATTAGGTCGGTACCTCTGCTCCACTCATGCTCTAAAAAAAAAAAAGACCCTCTGTGATTTGTATTAAGAATAATGCAATACAAAACACAAAAATTAAGTTAGTATTGTTGTTAGCGCATGTTGTTTTATGAAAGTGTTATACAAATGAAAAAAACTAGTCGAATTATACTTTGTGCAACTGAGGCACGGAAAGTAAAGGTATCAAAGGTGGTGAAACAGGAATGTCAGCAATTCTTGTTATATTTCTATATTAATTATTATACTAATGGTAATAATACTAAAAATTATAATAAGAATTGTTCGTATATTGTTCCCGTATTGCTCTGAGACTGAAACGCTATAAAGTGTCATAATCGATAGTCTGTTTACTTCCAGCTGACGGTAACGTGTTATGTTCACATTTTAGCAATTCCGCTATTACGAAGAGTTTGCACCGAAATACGTAGTTAACGATCCTAATAAGAAGCAGGGGTATAGTAGATATTTATATTTTCAATAAAAATAGAAATATCAGCTGATAATGAATTATAATTATTGCCAGCTAAAACCGCCAAACTATAGGTACACTACGATTCATATTTCGGTGAGGGCTGGTCCCGTCCAGAGTGAAGTTTGCCATCCTCTACCCCAACCTTAGCCGTTTCTGTCTGTCTAATTTTCCGTACTAATTATTCTACTTTGGGGGCGGGAGGCTATTAATTTCCCTCCCCATTTCATATTCACCTACTAGATGAGACAGAGAAAGGGGCGAGGGAACGCGAAAGTGGTCTCGGACTCTAGGAATGGAAACTTTATATATTGGTTCAGTTCGAGCTCTGTCTTGAGTTAGCCACCCCAAGCTATGGGGTAATATGCTGGGTATATACATACAATGCATACAGTACGATACATATTAGGGCACACGCGACCATAAACAACTGACGAGGTGCCTGCCTCCGCACCTAAAACACTTTAAATATTTGAATGCATACTTGTAACAAGGAATATACACATAAACAATATTATAAGGTGTAGACCTATCTATTCTTATTAGGCCTACAACACCTAAACGATTTGAACATATATTAAGTTTATCAAGTTTGTTATGATTACAGGTTAATTTTTACAGTGTAGGCAGTAATGGTGTCAAACACAGACATGGAACGGCTTGTAGGCTAACACAAGCTAATAATTGAGTACCTGGGCTAAGGGAGTACCATACCGTGGGACTCCGCATAGCCGGGAATATTTTAGCAAGTGGTTGCGCTAGGGAGTTAAACCCTCACTGTCAAATAGGAGCTGGTGTTTTTATTTACAATCTGAGCTTGTGAGTTTACAATTGCGATCGATGCATGTGTTGGCGTCAATGAATGAATGAGTGTGTGTGTGTGTGTGTGGATGTGGATGTGTGAGCGTGTACTATGAAGCGTATGTGAATGTGGATGTGTTCGAGACGGTGGTGTGGAGCGCGCGTGTGTATGTAACCTCGTATAGTATATCTTAGAATCAAAACAGCCCTAATAAATAATTTTGGCCACTTGTTGGTTTGCAACTGAGCGTACACACGTGAACACCACGCTGTGTGTCGGCTCACAGGTTTACTTTGGCTGGTTTGTTGAGCTAGTGCCGATGCAAAGGCGAGTCC